>CM077111.1:5107049-5160942 GCA_039619505.1 Cimex hemipterus | reverse complement strand
TCTCTCTCTTTCTCTCTCTTTCTCTCTCTTTCTCTCTCTTTCTCTCTCTCTCTCTCTCTCTCTCTCTCCCTGACTTTCTCTTTCTCTCTCTCTCCCTCTCTCTTTCCCTGATTCTCTCTCTCCCTGACTTTCTCTCTTCCTCTCTTTCCCTGATTCTCTCTCCCTCTGACTTTCTCTCTCTTTCTCCCTTTCTTTCTCTCTCTCTCTCTTCCTGACTTTCTCTTTCTCCCTTTCTTTCTTTCTCTCTCTTTCCCTTACTCTCTCTCTCCCTGACTTTCTCTCTCTCTCTCTCTCTTACTACATTGCAAGAACTGTGCCACTGAAAAATCAAATTACTATTTTATATGTATACCATTGGCTTTTGACAGTGTTGATCATGACTCACTTCCGTGATACGACAATATAATTTGCCCTGAATTTTGTTAAGTGGTTTAGATTTTCCATTTCCAACAGTAATGTTTAGATATTAAAAACTAAAAAAACTAACGATTTTCCTATTTGAATGTTTACCGATCGTGATGTCCCTCAAGGGTACGCGCTATCGTTTCTATTGTTTTTCCTATAAGTAAATAGAACATATAACAAAATCACTGCCGTATTCGTATGTATGCCGATGAGCTTATATGATAAGTCATATCTCAATTATTAAATATTATTGTAAGCTTATTAAAAATAAATAACGACCAAAAAACTTTAAAAATAGTGATGATCATTGTCTATAAATTAACATTAAAAATGTAAAGTTATTTATTAGGACATCACAGGTTGCAAATTTAAATAATGATAATATTGATGATAGTATAACAATTTTAAGCAACGACAAAAATTATAGGCTTCGTAATAGATAAATATTTCACCAGGAATACATAGATCGATAATGCTTGTAACAGAATACATTCCATTGTCAATTAAAAAACCTGTTTAATAATAATAATTCATCCATAAAGCTAAAACTTTAATGCCTCCAAATGTAACTTAAGGCCTTTCAGTAATTTCTAAATTTTCTAATAAAAACCTTTATAATTTCCATGTTACTATAATACAATATAAGTGTATTCGATATAACCGGAATCTACCCTATGATTTTTGAATTTATGACAAATACCATAATTTATCCAATTTAAAAACTGATGGTTTGTTAAAATACAAAATTTTGAGCATTTTACATGGCACAATAGCAGTAGAAAAACAACTTATGATTTTTCCTTTTTGAAGGTGGGATAATCTCAAAAAACCACAACTAGTTTTTATCCCCAACATTTCGGAAAATCCGAAACGTTGGGGATAACAACTAGTTGCGGTTTTTTTGGGATGACCTATTATCCCACCTTCAAAAAGGAAAAGTCATAAGATAACGAAAACATCATTACTCTAATCATAATAGAAAAAAAACATTATACCTAATTGATATTGTTTCCAATTTTAAATTAGAAAAAAGTAATTTAACCCTTTGTGAAACTGCATTTTCCTCACTGTTTTTATAATTCAATATTTCCTAAATCTATAAAACTTTACAGCAATTTGCCCAGTCTAAAAAATAAAAACATCTAAATTTATAAATACTTATAACATCTAAAACTTTTCTCACATTAGATTGTTTGGTCTCTCTGTCCAATATCAATAATATTAAAAAGTAAATATAAATAGTAAAAAGGTTTTGTGTTGTACGTAGTTTGTGTTTTGAATAATATACCAACGCTCATTAAAAGTAACAAAGGTCCATGAGACCTAATTTTGTGAGTTTTTTTAAAATAAAATGTTCAATTCAATTAATTGATTTGCTCCCTTTTTTTTATACATTCTTACTAGCTTTTTCTCTTTCTCTCTCATATTTATATGTATATGTATGTCGAAAATTTTAGTAGGTCTTTCTAGTCACTATGTGAAACAAATACTTCCTATAAACAAACCCCCGTCCAAATATCAACAGTGAAAAAGTAATTTTAGGTTTTTAAATTTTTCGACATAGGACCACTAAATTGCTTGTAACCTCAAGAAATCCCCACTGTTGAAAAATCTGTTTTATGCCATCTGAAAGAACTTGTTAAATTTGCTTTAAAAAACCTATTTATATAGAAACACCTGAAATTTTCGACATTTATTGCCAGTATTGTATATGTACTAGTAGGCTGATTTATCTCAATATAATAATAAATTTTCCGTCAATTTAAATTTACTTTAGAGATTATTGTTGCAAAATACTTAGAACATGGTTGTATTGTAATTGTATTTGGTGTTATATGTTGCTTTTTACCTTTTTACCTCTATTCTGTACACTTCATTTGTACACAATTTGATTGTAAATTAGTAAATTATAATATCTTTTGGGTTTTTGTAACAAGGAACGAAATTAATATTATTTTAATTGTACATGAGAGGTTCAGTGTACAGCTCCATCGCAGGAGTTGAAAAAATCACTAGCTGGTTGTGTTTGGGAGGAGGCCACACGGAAAGGAGTTGGACGGATTGTATTATATGAAATCCGCCGCAACTGTCTTCCCGAACGGCCAACACCCTTGCATCCGTTGGCTGCAGGTCCTGTTCAAAATTTCAGAAAAGTTTGCAACATCGATTCAAAATAGCCTAAAACACCTAAACGGATACAGACTTGACAATATGTAATTTACGTCTTATTGGAATTAAAACGACAACCCACAATCCATTTAATACAGATAGAATTACTATTACATTAATTAAATTATATAATATAGTTATCGTATTAATAATTATCACAAGGTACTGCCGTAACATCTGCTTGTATTACCTGAAATTCAATATTTCATGGAATGTGATTATTTATCGTAATAACAACTCCAAAACGTATCCATTCCATAATTGTTCAAACATATTATTTTAGTTAGTCGTGTAAGACAAATGCAACATAGTTTACATAAGCATACTTAAAATACCTAGTTATAACAACAAATTATGTCCAGGCTCTTCCCTTCATGATAGAGGCAGGAAAACGAGGACTAGACTAGTTCAGTCTAACTTAGGTTTTGGGATTAAAACTATGAGAAAAAAAATCTAGCTGAAAGCCAGTCAAATCATTTTTGGATCCGCTTTGTTTCTTTATTATTGTAAATTATTTCTCTCGTGTGGCGCAGTATCATTTATGGTTTTGTTTGGTGTTTTTCCATTATTTTATCAAGGTTGATTATTTTAGTTTAGCCCTTCAGGCCCGTATTATTCCAATCATATACAGTTATTAGCTTGTAAGCAAAGCTTCATGTTCTGTTGTTTTATGTGTTTTTTTATATAACGTTTCATTAGAATATACATTTTGTTTTAAAGATACTTGTAATAAAGAGGTGTCCCTCTACAATTGTGTTCATAATTTATTCCAAATCGAAATTCCTTTGATTTTGAGGCAGATCACCCGCCTCCAGGGGAATAATCAAACCCTAAAGGACGGAGTAAAATCATTGCTTAAACCACCCATCATATAGTCTAAGAATGTAGATAAATTTTAACTATTTTTTGTTTAATACTTTTAAGTGAGTAACTATTTCAAAGTAAAATGCTTTGCTGAATGCTGAAAATCGGCTATATTAAATTCACTAGTTTTCGTGGTCCGCTTGACCCATCAGTATATTTCGATTAATTAAGATTTTTAGTTGAGATAAAAAAAGTCAGTGTCACGAGCGGGTTTCGAACCCACGATCTTCGGGTTGATACACCGATGCACTACCCAACTTCCGAGGGTGGGATTAAGATCGGAAGTGAGTGTCCGAGAGGATCGAGGTCACGATAGCACACTCAACATCGAGATACTGGCATTTTTTCTCAAATAAAAACCTTAATTAATCGTGAAATATATTCAACAACCACTCTTCCTTTTGCTAAAGATACAGCAAGGCACGATTTCCATTCGTACAAGTCCACCTCCTTACGTCAGAATCTCGGTTCCGTAAATAGAGAATAGTAACGTAAAACAAATACTTAGTAATATGTGTCCTTTACCCTGAATAAAATAATCTCTTCCCTTTGCCAAATAAATTCCAACAGCTTTCCGAGAGAAAATGTTGACACGGGACCGTATACGCCTTGAAATGGCAGAATCGAACTACAGCAGGTACAAGTCTACAAACAACTTCTAAACACACTTAACATTTAATATTCACGACAACTACTTGCTGTATACAAAATTGTCAAAAATAAATCTAAGAATAAGTGCTTAGTTTAATGCGATTGTATTCCCAGACCGACAAGAAAAACGTTCTTCAATGAACCATTGCCAAAACTTACGGCAGAACTAGTAAACCTGGACTAGCACGATAGCCGAACTGCAAATTGACCACAGGCAAAACGCCGGAAAGAAAGAATCAGCAGAAAAAAGCTTATATAGATATTGCCAGACAGTAATGAAACAGCGGAACATGCCCTGCGTCGTAATACTAAGCCAAAACGTAAAAATGGTGTTACGAAATTTGATCGGATGCTGAACGAGAACATAATATCTGACAAGGGAAACTAATGAAGAACTAAGAAAAGTTGTTGATAAAAAGACGCACATATTGTAAAAAAAGGTAATATTATTCCACGGATTTTCCAACGGGGTTATATGGTTGAATGATGAGTGGAGTATGGACATTGCCCTGAAAAGGAGTCAGTATCCCACTTTAATTGGGGTAAACTTTCTCAGAAGATCCTTTCTTTTTCTACGTTATTTCACTACTGAAAAATCACCAGTAATAAGCATTTAATGTACGATTTCAAACAGTTCGCATTAACTTTTACGAGAAAGCTGGTTGTAAAATCGTTTCCGACCTTTATCTCTGTCCGGCCATTGTCCATTGTGGCGCATTTGACCATATACAATGTTTATTACAGCATAAAAAATGATATAAAAACATTGAAAATACCCATCAAAATAATCTAGCAACACATTATACATGAAGCAAGCCAGTTTAATTATATTTTGAAAAGTACTGAATGAAGGTTTATTGAATAATAAAATAGAACCATATAAATATTGTTTCACGTCTTTTTATATAAATATATATGTACATATTATTATATATGTAATATATACATAAATAAAATTATATATAACATATATATTGTATAATAACATATAATATTTCATATAGACATGTATAGCGGACAGAGAGAAGGGAGAGAGGCAGGAAGGGAGGGAGAGAGAGAGAGAGAGAGAGAGAGAGAGAGAGAGAGAGCGTGTGAAAAGGGGAGAGAAATCATCAAAGACGGACCAATAATCGTAAGTGGCCAAAATTCATTTTATATTCATCAGGCCAAGAAGAAATTGAAATGTTTTTGTTTTTTTGACCGTCCATTTTACATAAAAAACATCATAGAAATTATTGCAATTTTTAAATGAAAATTACAAATACTCCACCGGGTAAAATTAATGCGCCGAATAGCGTGGGGTAATTTTATTATACTTTGATTTTCCCAGTGGGAGATCAATTTTAACGGGGTTACAACGCTTTCTACCTTTCTCGTATTTCCCGATTGTATTGACTTAGCAATGATTTATAAAGCTCTGGTAATGAACGTTAAATTGAATTCTGACGGTCGTTTACGCTTTTGAAAAACAATGTAGGCCCTGTAACTTTCACCCTCGACGCCCTTTCCACCGAAGGCTGGTAGTGAGGTATAGCTCCATTTAATAAAACGACTTTTCTTTTGAATTGACTTCTCTTCAAATACGTTTCTAATGGGATTTAAAAGGGACTTTTAAAATTAAGGCGCTCTTGTAGAAACAAGGTATTATATTAAAAGACTGCTTTGAAATTAAAATGTCTTTTACAAACAACGAATCTTAATTCTTCCTTTTATTTTCTTAACTGTTTAAACCCCTTTGCCTTATGGACCTGATCGGGATTGTAAATAAATTAAAATTTAAAAAGTAAAAGATTTCAATCCTGTTAAATTTTTGTTTTAAAAATGTTTATTGAGAAAGAAAAGTTCGTTAGTAAGCTAAAAGTAATTATTTAGTAGGTTCGACTAGATTTCACTATCACACCACAAAAGATAAACAGGACATACTTGAATCAAAATCAAAGAAATTGTCAATGAATTTGAGAAAGTTGGAAACTGAAGATAAACGCAAATAAAACAAATATACGTTGAAAAATAAAATGAAAAACGTCGAGCTTAACAAAAAACCTCCACAAAATCTACAATCTACTTTTAATTAATTAATCTTTTTTGTTATTTTTTGCCTGAAATGATAAAAGTGACGAGCGGGATTCGAACCCACGACCTTCGGCTAAATACGCCGCTCCTCTGACCACTTGACCTATCGTGACTTCGATCCACTTTTGGTTGTGGGTTGTGAATCCCGCTCGTCCAACTAACTCTCTCATTTCAACCAAAACCTTACATAAAAATATTAAGTAATTAAAAGAGTAGTAATTAATTTGGTCAGTAGACCACTAAATATAAACGATTTACCCATCCTGCCACGAAAGGAATATACTGCGTAACCAGAAAATCAAAAATAATACATTAAAAAATTGTGCTGGGTAGGACGAAGGTGGCAAGGCAAAAAATCAGAATTTATACTAATGAATGAAAAAAAAAAAAAAAAAAAAAACAGCATGGAATATGGATAAAAAACCGAAATAATTGGACTCCACTGGAAGAGGTTTTCATTATAAAATTTTATTGTTTTAAAATAAAGTTTGCCAATAAAGGCTGTTTATTTTTGTTATTCTTTAACAATTAGGTTGTATATAATAAATAATGATCTTAATTACGTATTGTAAAAATATTTAAAAACGTATCCTGGAAAGATCTATTGTTTGTAATCTGAGACTATTTTAGTTATAACGAGATAGATAGTAAGTTTTGTTTAACTGGCCTGATCTGCGGGAGGAGAGAAAATTTCGGTAAGGAGTTAACTTATTTGTCTCCTCTTTTCATTTGAGAGGATGGGTTGAGCACGTCGAGCGATAAAGTCTTTCAAGATCTCGCTTAAGGGCTGTTCCGCTGAGAGGCAGATCACAATCTACGCACTTCGCGTTAATTCTCATGAGATCTACTCAAAACATCACAATTGTAATTTATTTCAAGAATCAATATATTCGTTCCAACAAAACAAAATTTTCTTTCTTGGCTTATAACAAAAGAATTGCATCAAAATTTTCGAAACCAAAACTGTCAGAATAGATAGTACCTCCTTAGCTTATAAAATTATGTACGCCAATTCCTTAGGGGTCTATAAATTTAAAAACTATCGCTTAATTTATTCTTGGTCTTGTAGCCCACGTACGACTGGAAGTGAATGATTAATTTTACAGGAAAAGCTCTTCTGGAAAAGGTGGAAAATTCTTCTTCGTGTCGGAAAATTTGTTTTGCCACAGTAGAAAGAAAAAAACAAATGCGATAGAAGAAATATAAAAATTTCATTTAGTATTGAAATCGCAAGTTTATAAAAACGATAAATGTCTCTGTTGGATTTTTCTGGATTTTCAGTAAAAAAAGTGACACCGTTCGTTTCATTACGTTTATTTAAACAACGTTTCGGTCGACGAACTTCTTTTCTCAAGATATACAAGAAAAATAGCTACAACATAGAAACACATTTAATTTTTTGATTTTATATTACAAGCACCTTTATAGAGCAAAAAAATCTTTACTCTCAAAAATCTTGTCTTTGTGAGTGTTTTTCAGATTCGCTCTTAAAAATTAAAATTATTGTTAGCCTCACACCTCGACCGTTTTGTGCAACACTTCTTCCACCTGGGATTTTTTCATATATTGAATTTTTGTATAATATTTGTGAGAATTGCTTTGTTGTTAAATTTGAGAATTCTTTCTCCGTCCACCCTCATATATGAAGCAGACGTCAGACAGACTGAAACAGTTTATTTTAAAGAAATGTCCAGGAGCGAAGGTGGCTTTTGCTAACGTTCACCCATAAAAAGGCTGTTCACTAGACGTAAATATCCCATTAATATCCGGGGTTGTTTATGAAAATAAGCGTAAGGACTGTTCTGGGGTGTACTGTGGTGAAACGGAACAGTGCTTGAATCGTGGGATGTACCAATATGAATATAGTCCGGTAATTCACTATTTTTCATGGTCCGGTTGACCAATTGATTCCATTCAATTAAAGTTTTTAGTTGAAATAAAAAAGCCAGTGTCGCGAGCGGGATTCGAACCCACGACCTTCGCCTTGATATGCCGTTACTTTACCACTTGAGCTATCGTGACTTCGAATATAGTGTTAAAAACAAAAAAGATTGCGTTGACAGGTCATGCGTTAAAAGACGAACTTTGATTTCAGAAATGTCAAAATAGTAAAAAAAGAAAACCATGCAAGAAAAAGAAAGTTTTATGAAGCTATGTTGTGACGAGACACTGTAGTTGAACAATCATCATATTCATCAATATTAAAAACAATGAATTTAACCCACTCTCAATAATGTAGATTATGTTATACAATTAATAAATTCATGTAAAATAAATGGTTCAATCCTTTTGACATAAATGTCGAGTTTCCTGCAAACTTTAGAAAATATGACTCTTCTTACGATCTTACCGGCTAAAAAAGTAATGTTTCCAACCCATGTTGATATAAGTCAATGCAAAAAACTTCGAGAAAAGTATACAGTTTTCTTCGTATAATATGTATACTTTTTACCTTATAGAGATTCAATTTCATTTGAAATTCAATCGAATTACATAGTTTTACATGTAAAACATACTTAGTTTATGATATGTTTCAAAGTTTATATTTTTTTCTGAAGTTTAATACACTTTGCTGAAAATGGACGTTTAACTGCCTAGTTATAGAACCTGCCTTTAAAATGTACCGGTGATAAGAAACAAGAGCATTTTATTACGACCATATCATAAAGATTTACTCGGGGCTTAACGATGATATAAAAAATATGTGTTCCACGGTGTTAACGTAAGACTATGTACATCATAATCGAGTAGGCTTTCTCAATAAAGAAAAGTTGAACCAATTAAATTTATACTTTTCCAGCTTAATCGAAGGATATAAATCTATTGAAAATGTATTCCAAGTAACGTTTTTTTAAAGACAAGTACTACTAAAAATTATAACCCAAATCCTTTTGTTTGATTAAAAACCGCCTACAAACCTTAAATATACATAATAAAAAGAATAGAAACAAGTGTCAAAAAGTTAGGTCAAAAGTCCTTGGAAGGATTTTAATTCAATTGAGACAGTTTAAGCTCAAGGGAAATCAACGTCTGCACTGTGACACGTTTCTGCATTCAGCACGATTTGAAAAGAGGCCAACACGTAGATAAACTCGTGGCCCTTTTCCTACTTTGAAAGCTCTTTGAATATATTCAAAAGTCCCGCCCTTTGCTCCCCCTCCCCAAGATATGTGACGACACTGTAAATTAGTCGGCAAAGCAATTAATTAAAACTTGGGCTTTTATGTGAAGGACACGGGTTTATTTCTGTACCAAAATGGTGAATCATGACTTACCTATTTCGTCATGTATTATTCATTGTATTCTTATTGAGAGATCTTTAGGATTTTTTATGGCAGGATCACATCTCTTATTAGCCAAATGTAAATTAATAGCAGAATGGAAACGGTTGTCCATGGTGTTTGCTTATTCAAATTGTTCGGCAAACTCGTACATTACCGTTTGCAAAACCCAGAGCTACAATGATTTTATAACGATGAACAAATATTTAGTTATACAACTGCCTGAAATCTCTACTAATACTTTAAAATATATTAGACCTATATTAATATTGTGAAGTCAAATATGTAGAAGTTACATTAGAGAAAATACATAGAAGAATAGTAAAGAAAGGTCTTCTACAAATAAGTTTCATATATTTTCGTATGACTACCCACAAGTTGCCATTGCCTGGGCTAAGAGAATAAAATCAATAAAACAAGGTTAACTTCTAAATAAAAACACTTAAAAATAAAAAGGCTCAATTATTTTTATTCTGTGGGGTGGTCAGAACCTGTCTCACATCTGGTACAAGGGAAATGAAAGTCTAATTCTCTCCACCAAGAGATAAACACGACAGAAAAAAAATTATGCGTAATAACAATATGAAGAAATCTATAAAAATTCAATATGGACAAGGATGTAAAATCAAAGAGAAACGATATCGATAATTCTGTCTAAATTATTATTTCGAACGTTTTTCCACCTCGAGAATTTAATGTCTTATCACTTTTCTTCGCTTTTAGCATGTTTTCGGGTGTGACAATTAGCCGTTCTGGTCCTAAAGGTATGAGGGGTTTTCCTGTATTTGCTAGTTTGCCAGCCTGATCGTTTCCTTCAAACTTTTCATTTCCTGGTACCCACATCAAAGTTACCTGATTGCCTTGGTGTGGGTATGTTAGGCGTTCCCAGACCAGATTTGAATTGAGGTGGGGGAGTTTAAAGCCTTCAGTGTTTCTTGAATATTTTAGAGCATTTATATTTGTGAATTATTTAATCTTTTTTTTAAATGTCTTTAGCTCCAAGTTCCATCGAGTGGGTATCAATTTGGAAATATGGTAACGACATGGCCCAAATATTTTGCCAAAACCAAATTTCAATCACGCTTCCACCGGCTCAATTGTAGTAACGGATAAAAAAAAATTCTGCCAAATGTGTAGAGATTAGTGACCGTTAATGGATAATTATTCAGAAATCGTGAGATGCGGTCTGGTGTGATGTGGGCTTCAGAAAAAAATTTTCTTTATCGTGTCAACGTTTCGATCTTTATTGAAATCATCTTCAGGGCTCAAAGTGTATGTCTTCTGTGTACTTGTTGTTCTCAACACGACACGCAAGAATGGCACAAGTACTCAAACACTTGAGTCCTGAAGATGATCTCAATAAAGATCGAAACGTTGGCACGATAAAGAAAATGTTTTCCCGAAACCTACATCACACCAGACTGCATCTCACGATATCTGAATAATTCTGACAAATCAGATATGGCAAGCAGATTTCTTATAGTTGTTGATATAGTACCAGTCGTTTTAATCTAAAAACTTTAATTTTCGCGCTGAAGTGTAATTTTATTTTTAAGTTCCCGGAAAGTTTATTTTATCAGGGCCTATGTTTAACAAATGTATCGTGCAAACGAATCTGGTCCCAACCCCCTTCAAAAATGAGTTTCTTCGATGGAAGAACACTGGTACAACGGGTGCTCGAGTTCACTTTGTGTTGTCAGCTCTCCCCAAAAAATGGAGCCAGGGTATCGTACAATAAGCTGAATAGCTGCAGTGCTCAGGAGGGAACTTCTCAAATCCCTGATGACCATTGTATCCATCCATTCCATCACGCTCATTATAACGAGCCAAAAAATAAAAAATAAATAGATATTTTAAACAGATTAAAAAATATTTTTTCATAACGTTTTCTATTCAAAAGAAATATAGCTGAAACGTCTAAAAAGTACACCTTGTGCTCAGAGAGTATAAATATTTACAAACTGAAGGTAAAAAGTTAGGTTGTTAAAGAAAATTATTGTTTATCGTTTCCATTTGGCGTAAAAGGGCTGAATTACTACTATTACTAATTGACGGCCAACCCGGTGGTTACTGGTCAGACACATAATCATAATTCTCAGGTTCAGTATCATCACGCAAAATACATTGCTCTATCACGAAAGTACGCCAAATTATTATCTATTATTGAACATTACAATTTAGAAACAAATATTGGTAATCGTTGAAAAAAAATTTAGTTTAACGGAAAATCAATGTTGGTAATGGTATTTCCAGTGTGAATGTGACGCCTGGGTTTGAATGTATACAATACAATATAGCGTGAAAGATAACATTAGATGTAATAATTTTCTGATGGAATTTGTTAAATGTATCAATGTTTTTAACGCCTGTCTGCAGAAGCACGGATGGATGCTGTCAACTGGCGACAATATTTTTTAGTCGATTGCTCTCTTCTCAAAGTGATTGCATTCAACGGAGGTTGAATTGTTTTCAAGGGGGAATAAATGGTTAGATGCTTCGATTAGAAGATTGAAACGTAATTCGTACTTATTGTGTCATACTTCCTCCTTTTTATAAATTTGATTTGATGGGCCGAAATAAAACAGAGCATAACATTAAGGCTTGTGAATCATATTTGCGCTAAGTGTGCACTTGGCCGGAAAACTTTCACAGGTTTGATTTACGAAATCTTGCCGGAATTGGATCCTAGATTTCTGTTCAATTTCACCTTGGCGAAGCGATGTTACTTGAATTTGTAAATTGCACAACGGTAGGAACTTATTCTGCGTGATTTATAGCTTTTCGAAATTGGGGGAGCAGGTGTTGCCCCGTGCGGCACATGCATATGTTAATACAGGCCTGTATCTTTTTTAGAATATTATTTTCACTTATTTTCGAATCACGACGGAGCAGTGAAAACAACATTATGTACCTTTTACTCGCAGAAATTTATTTTACATTCAAGCCTAACACAAAGAGAGCTGGCACAATAGATTTCTTCACTTCTAAATTTAATTAACCATAAATCTGCTTTCTGAGCATAATATGGCTTCGGTCTTATATTTATCTTAATTTTCAACGTCAGACGAATAATGTGAGCACCGTACAGATCGTCCTATAGCACTGACGTTATCAATCTTTGATACCGCATTTTAGACACATACTGCCGAGCTAATAATCAATTATTTTGCCTATATACTGTGGGAAACCTCGGTCAACAATCTTAAACAAAATATCACCATCACATACTTTATATTACCGAACAAAGCACTACATTTGAGGTTTAACGTACCGTATCCGGCAGTGATAATTGTAACTTTTTAAGGTTTCATGGTTAATTATAATTTTGGATATCTCTTTCAAGAGAAATTTTCAGAAAAATGAGTAGATTGAAAAATTATGAAAAACAGTCAACAAAGCTAATTGATGGTATATTTAAAAGTGCAACATTGCTTATTTTGTCTAAGATGAAAAATTATTTAAAAAACTCGAAGATCCAATCTTGACATACTCTCCAAGGATAGCTCAAAAGTTAATGTACGATTAGTAAAAAAAAAAATGGTTTTAATAAAAATATGAATCCGTTTATGTTTTAGTGGTCAATTGACCAAATTACTTCTTTAATTAATTATTCTTTTTACGTAAGGTTTTTTGATTGTGCAAAAAAGTCAGTGTCACGAACGGGATTCGAACCTACGACGTTCGGCTTATACGCCGCTGCTCTACCATGAGCTATCGTAACATCACGTGAAGTGGTAGAGCAGCGACGTATTTAGCCGAAGGTTGGGGGTTCGAATCCAGCTCGTGACACTGACTTTTTTTATCTCAACTAAAAACCTGAATTAGAGATTTTAATTGGTCAAGCGGATCATGAAATTTATTCAGTTCAAAATAATGTGTTAAAAACACTTTATATTATCTCCCCTTTGAATTTCATTGTGAGAAAATTATCATTAATCTTATATTTATTGATTTAATTGTTCATTTCAGTATGAGAAGATTTTCCTTGTTTTACAACATTTCTCAATTGTATTCTAAAAAAGCTCAATTCTAACATCGTAAGATTTCCTATAAATTTCTATTAAGGTCGTCTTTTTTGATGCGAAAAATTATGATTTACTTATATGTCAGATTTATCAGATACCACTACCATAATGCCAAAAAAAAAAAAAATTAGCATTCTACAATGTGCAAATTAGCATTCTAAATTCTACAATGCTTGGGACTATATAATCTGTTTCGAGAACCAAAAAGTTGGCAGTAGTACAGGTAAAGGTAAAATAAATTTGGGTCAATTTGGCATACCGAACGTATCCAAAAAGTAAATCAATTTGTTTGTACGTATAGAAAAAATGCCAGAATGGAAAATGATGTTTTATCATAGGTTAGTTAATTAAAGATTTTCTTTCTAAAAATCATCCATTGAAATTGTAGTATATGGTAAATTATAATTGGTAGGCGTCGGATTATTTTTCGCTCCGGTAAGAGGATTACAATAGGCCATTGATTAAGTAGTCGGGCAGTAGTGAATTTCTTTTTGTTAATTGATGTATTTATGGCTTTTTGTTGGCTTTTTAGGACAGTTTGTATTTTAGGATTCTGTTGTTTGTACAATGACTTTTTTATATCGACCAAAAAACGTTACATAAAAAAGTATAAATGTTTTCTGATTAAGGTATTCTCTTCAATTGTATTTTTCTGCGTTAAATTAAATTATTTGTGAAAAGGGAATTGAGATATTTGAAAGAGGAAACAATGTGGTCTTGATGTTGATTAAAAATCTGACTATTTAATCGCTTTTCCATTAGCGGTAATCTCCGGTCTCTTTTGTAATTCCGCATTTTACATTAACGACATTAAAAACAAATATAAAAAGTTTTTATTTCGTTTTTTAATTTTGTGTTTTTTTCTATGATCCGTTCAATTTATCCTTTTTTAAATTTTCTCCAGCTTTATTTACATAAGGCTTTTTGGCCCGCCTCCTGTAACCACTAAACTGCTCATACATCAACCGTATGACAGTTATCTTAAAAATAGAACGTGTGGCGTCGGGAATATTCATTTTTTATCCACTTAATAACCCCCTAAGCCTATGCCATATTCTATATATTATTCTTTATCAGCTAGGCTTAAATTCAGCTTTGAAGTAATTACGCCCAAAAAATGACATACGGGATTTAGCACTGATAACAGAAATCCACTAACGGTTTCAACGATAAAGGGTTCATATTAAATTGCTGGATTTGTCTAGAAAATTATAATTTATCCACAACTAAAATCTTCCTACATGCAAACGGCCCAGTTTACATTAATTTATATGTAGTCTTCAGCGCTAATTTCATTAAAAATTCACTTTTCGATCGTTTAGGTGAAAATTACATCAACACGACTTTTTCGCTAATGATGATTCGCCTACTTAAACTTCTTTTCACGACATGCCTTTTTATAATTTTGAAGTAATGACTTAGGGAATATCTCTCTCAGCCAGGATCCAACAAACAAGCTTCTTGACGTAGCGCTCATTATCTTTTTTTGTTAATGACTAGGGAAGTCCCCGTTATCCCGATTACATTTGATTACATCTCGTTAATTAAGCGCATAAAAAAAAACCTTCGCCACTATCAAGGCAGTTTGTCTTAACAAGGTAGTATAACAGACAAAAAAATTATATGCCCAAAAATTCGGAAGGCCTACGGAGCGTTTAATATTTATCTACTGTTTTTTTCTTGTTTCGGGTCATTTATTGTAGCAAAGAAAACCTTCATTCGGTAAAAATCATAGAGTGTTAAATTATTTGAGAAATATAGTGTAAATATGATATTTTTCAATTTGTAAAAATGCAACTTTACTAATATAAATTTGGGATTAGTCATGTTTAAATTAAAAGTAATTATATGATTGACTCATTGTTCGTCTCTCTTTCTCTCTCTCTCTCTCAATCTCTCAATCTTCTTTTATAACCAAATATACTTAATGTGAAAATTGCTTTAATGATTTTTTTATTAGCTTTATGTTCTTACACATTTCCCAAAGTACGAGCAATATTATATTTATACATAATTTCCATTTTTCTTAATTAAAGACAGTATTTCATCATAAAAAAAGAACCATAATAAAATGTCAAGGATCCTCCGTTTAAAGCAAATTTAACGTTGTGTAATTCTTTACTGAAAATGGCGCTATGCAAACACGGGCGAAGACGTTTTTAGATCAGATATCTTAACAATTCATGCCAAGTTTACAGTTGATAATCGATGCGCGTCAAATGTCTTAAAATGTTTAAAAATAATTAAATTTTCATTAATCTAAATCGATTCGTTTTGGATCATTGTATATGATAAAGTATAGCTGAATTAAATTTTCTGTCAATTCGAATCTAATTTCAGTGATGAACCCTAAAAACATTAACCCATTTCTTAGTCAATTGACTAAGTTACTTCTTTCAATCAATTAATTGTTCTTTATAAAGTTTTGGTTGAGTTAAAATTCCAATAGCTCAAGTGGTAGAGTAGCGGTCTTTAGCCGAAGGACGTGGGTTCGAATCCCGCTCGCGACACTGACTTTTTATCTTGACTAAAACCTTAGAAAAAATAATTAATTGATTTCTAGGAATATTGTTAATTTTGTAGTTGCTGGATATCAGTTTTAGTAACATATATTTTGTCTAAATTATACTTTGTTCTTTGATCGAGTTTGATCAAGACTTAGATGTTTATTAAAAGATTAGCTGAAGTACATTTTTATAATTGTATTTTGAATTTATCCAGAATCATTGTTACAAAAAATGTCCTAGGTAGTCGGAAGTGTGAAATTTATTAATAAGCTATGCTTTTGCACGTATGTGTTTCTTTTTGTAATTTTTTTAGTAATTCAACAACTTATTGTGATAATTAGAGGTTATCTAGTTAAGAAAACACGTAAAAAACGCATGTATTTCTTTTTATAGGTATTTACCTATATATAATTACCAAAAATATTATTTTGATTGACACAATATAAATGGAAACGTTGAAGGTGAAAAAATACGTCAATTTGACTCTTCGTTAAGTTTGCTTTCATGACACTCTCTCGGAGAAGTTAAGTCTTGAATAATTAATGTATCCACTAATTATAGTTTGTTGACTTTGTTCTTTAGTCTCATCAGGCGACAATTCGCGAATCGATTGGGCCTGATGTTTACCGTGGCGAGAGTAAGAATGAAAGAGCCAAAGAAAGAGTACGAAAAAACCAGCGGAACTTTGTTTCGGAAAGTCTTCCATCAATCAAATTTACCGGCTTAAACTTTTATGGCAAACCCATCGGCTGGGTGAAAAACGTCGTGTAATATTATTATTATATTTTTGTGTTTTCAATGCAAATATTCCATTGGCACTTAAACGTGCTATTTACTTTATGAACGGCAATAGATTGGAAAATATTTACAGTTTCCTTTATACAGGATTTGCGTTCAAAATAGCCAAATATGGCGTCTTTTACTCTACAAAAATATTTGAACCTTAGATATAAATAATTCAAAAAATTCAGAAAAATTCCCTTTCTTGTCTGTTGATGATTTAATTTATTTACTTCAGTATTTTAATATAACAATTACTGTACTAATATAAATTTATTTTAATAAAGTATAGTTCTGCAAATTATTATGTCATTTTGTTAATTAATTATTATTGTACAGAAACCTGACCTAATGAGTTAGGAAGTATATGCAGTTGAAATATTTTCACCAAATGGTAAAGAACAAGGGCAAAATGTATTAACACGACTGAAAGGCTATTTCATTTTCTAGGCTTTGTTACGAGCAGCTGAACTTATAAAAAAAGCAACGCCCTTTTACTTTTATGACTCCTCTCTCCGATTGAACCGGCTGACAATATCTGGAGTCTGTAACGGGAGATTTCCAATCAATACGTGATGGATGGACTCTGTTTCGTTTATCTCGGAAACCTTACAAATTTTCCCGCGTTACATTCATATCTGGTGGCTCAGGGAGAATGAACTAATTCAAAATAATCTTGGTTGTCTTTTGTTTTTTTAGATTAAACCGACAGAATGGGTTTTTCATTAGTTTGGCTTATCCCAAGCGAGTTTTTGATCTTTACCTCTCGAAAACTTTTCTCCCGCACCTAATTCTGATTTCCGAGAAATAATTTATCGTTTAGACGGTTTGTGATGTCATCGACTAAGCAGAGGAAGCGTATAGAGCTTACGCTTCCGGGAACTCGGGAAAACACATAAATCTTTAGCCTTGTGTATATCTGGAGGATCACTGACAATACGCGCGAGTCGGACCTTTTCTCAACGGTGATTTATTTAAGGTACTTGTGGAGGCTACGGAACAGAGCTTTCTTTACTTGGAAAAAAAGGACGAATTCGTTTACGCACCTGGATTTTCAATCATGAAAAACAAAACAAAAAATACGTGTAAGAAATACAACTAGATAAATTGGTTCTTCAGTATTTTATTATACCTTATTCAGTATTTTGTACAGTTCTAAGTACTAGTATACTTCACAAGTTCAATAATAGTGGTTTTATACTTTTTTCTTCAATAAGTTTTAAAGAATTTACATTTCACATAATCGTTCATCTTTATTATTAACTTTCAATTAATTAAGGTTTTTAGTTGGCAAAAAAAGTTAATGCCACGAACGGAATTCGAACCCACGATCTTCGGCTAGATACGCCGCTGTTCTACCAATTGAGTTATCGTGACCTCAATTCACTCCAAAACTAACTTCCAATCCCACACTGCACCTTTTGAATTTTCCAGCTTTTTTCCAATTTTTCAAATTTCTTGTACTCTGGCGGTCCGAATCCTGCTAGTGACACTGATTTTTCTACTTCAACTAAAAATTTTCATTAACTGAAAGATATTGATTTGTCAAGCAGGCCAAGAAAACTGTCTTCTCTCGAATTCATTTTTACATTCTTTAAAATATTAAGTCAATGTCCTGTTCCTATTTATGTATTTAAAAATATGGGTTTTTAACCCTTCACATGTATAATAAATGTTTCATTAATTCCTAAGCCTTTGTTACCCTTCTAACATGTCTATTCGTTAAATTCAAATGGCTAAGATCAATTTTGCTTAGTACCTCGTCACGTAACAGCGATTTAGATTAAGGGACATTCTTTAGTTAAATCATTACATCATATCAGTTAAGTGATATCAGATAGACAATCAGAGGAATCTTGATCTGATTAAAAAACAGATATTCCCTATTTTTCAGAATCATTTTCAAATAATTCACATGCATGAAGAAAACGGGATCTAAATGTGAGCCCTGAGACCAAACTTATGACATTAATGGATGTAAATTTAGTCTATTTAATTTAACATACAAGAGAAAACCGATTAACTAACTAACATAAATAAGTCGTCTACTTTCTAAATAAAACGGTTTTTGAAATACGCCATTTCTTGTAATGTACTTTTTTCTTATTTTTTTTTAACATTAAAAGTAAATTTTTGCAATTAGCAACTAGTTTCTTTTATATAATGGTCGTTACCTTGCATCTATATAAAGTGAATGTAGTATTTTAAATTTTTTTAAATACAGAAGTGAGAAAACTGACAGACTGTCGTGATATTCTCTCTTTTTTAAAAAGATATTTCCTACTCATAATAAGTCTAAAAGAAACAAAACACAATTTCAATTTAAATTTAAAAACAACAGTGTTACGTAGTTTCAGCAAAGGGAGAGAACTAGATTGCATTAATAATATGCTAAATTTTCATCTGCCTCTTGTTTTGTATATGTACATTAATAATAATAAACATCAAACTAATTAAATTAATCAATTTAATTTTTATTATTTTTGACATTAATTTATTAATTTATTATTAAGATATTCTAATTTTATTTTTATTTTTTATCTTTAATCACTCATTTATAATTAACTTCTTATAGTATTTAAAAAAACTTCCAGTGAGTACGAACTTTATTTAAAAAAAAAAAAAGATAAAACACCTCGCTCACTACACAATTAATCATTTATGTGATACTCTCTCGTTTCATCAGTCCAAAATTAACACATATAATAAAATTAACCCATACAGTTTAGCGGTCATAGTTGAACGTATTAATTATTTCAATTAATTATTATTTTTATCTAAGGTCTTGATTGAGATGAAAAAGTTGGTGTCACGAGCAGGAACCAATTGAGTGTCGAAGTGACGGCAGTTCACAGCAGCGACGTATTGAGGCAAAGTTCGTGGGTTCGAATCCCGCTCGTGGTACTAACTTTTTCACCTCAATCAAGACCTCAGATAAAAAGAATAATTAATTGAAATAACTAATCGTTCTCTTGTAAAAAAAATGAATGGCCGTGATTGTTAATATAAACTTTATCTTACGTGCCTGCAAACCCCGTCTTCTTGCAAATTCCAATTGTAGAGAGTAAATCAGAATTGGGCACTCTCAGTTTGTAACTGAATCCGAGGTATTATAATCGATCCTCAAATTTCCGGGTGGTTAATTTGAGAGGGAATTGCAATTTCCGCTCTGTACCGCAAAACCATGAATTTGGTTCATTTTAGCCGGATCGAAAGCTTTCGCCCTTTCTTCACAATTAACGTGCCTCGGGACTCGTCCGAATTCCCTGCTTTACGAGTTCCCATCTTTCCATTTTCAGACATCCAACTTGCAGAGTACGTGACTGCTTAGTCAGACCTTAAATGAATAAAAAGGCCCGTAAAGTTACCATTGAAGAAATTCCATTTTCCAGATTCATTTAATGGGCGACTGTATTTCGCAATTAAGAAAACACATTTTTTTTACGAAATACCTATTTAAATTTGGACGGCTTTTTACAGTCTGTGTTTTAAAAAAACTATTCGACATAGAAGTTTCTCTTTTCGTTTTTTAATTGTTTGTCATTTGATCATTTTAATAATTTTGCGTCATTAAAGAATTATATGGAATTTTTAAAATTAATACTTTAAATATTTCTTCTATTTGCCCGGATACATAAACCAGCACTGGGCGTAATGTAAAACTTGATATGCCAGCCTCGTATGGCCTATTTTCAATTGGGTGAAAATGACCACTGTGTCATAATTTCCCAGGGACAGATATCAACACCGTTTTAATTCGTGAGCGCGTATATGCCGATGCTGATGTATTGTTTCATTCCTGTTATTTCATTATAGGATCAGTGGGCAGGATTACTGTGGTTGAGTCTGGGAAGTGTTACGTTTACCGTTGAGTGTGAAAATGTTGAAGTTTTTTTAAAAATTTATCTCTAAATCTAGGGTTGAGATGTTGATCTCTTAAAAGCCAGATAATCTCCAAGATCAGAAAAAAGTTTTTTATTATTTCTTACTAATGTATTTCGGCCACCGCAATATTATTGTACCATCAAGGAGACTTAATAAAACCAGCTCATAGGGCGAAATGCGTTGGTAATAAATATTTAAAAAAATATTTTAAAGGTGATCTAAGTGAACATTACTTTTATGACCATGGAGGTAAAAAGTAGTTGAAAGTGTATCTATTGCTATACCCAGATTTTTATGTTCAATCGTGTGTAAGGCGTGTGTAAAGCTGGATTATATCTCAAATAATCAAATAGGCAAAAAGTGAATGTGCAACGTGAAAACAACGAGTTACTGATATTTTTTCTATTTTACATGAAACTTGTACATTTCTTTTATCGTAGGGCTTACCATTTCATGATGGAGTTTGTATTTTAAATAAAAGTATAACGATTTTTATTAAAGTTTTTCATTCTCCAGAGAATGGCATAAACTAAATCAGTAATTTTGTCTTTTCTGATCTGGTTTATCTCCTCCTATGAGAAAAATTTTAGTGTTTAAAAACAGACACGATATTCACCGACCCTCTGTGCTTGATTCCACCTTTTACTTATTTTTCACCCTTCGGTTACTCTCAGCAATTATACGTACAGTTAATTCCCGATTAGACCAGAACGGCTACGAATTTGTATTATCTGAAAAATTTCAACAATGCTAAAGAAACCTAAGAAATCAGGAAAACAACCAGTCATGCCAAGTCAAGTCTATAATAAAAATAAGCAGGAATTTTTGAAACATTCGGATAAAGGTGAGTGCGTATTTAACTCGTTTCAGATCATATGTGCTCGCTGTTTATGTCTGTCGCATGCCTCCTTCCTGCTCCCATCTTTAGTTTTAATAATTTTGGTAAACTCCCAACACTGAAGATACTGCAATTGGTGAAACGTGTTTGAATAACTTAAAAACGAACTAGTTAAAATTCCTATAAATGACCCTGTGCCAGTTCAACGTGTGCTTTTAGAACGCAGATCATAACCCATCATCATTTTTAATTTCGAGTATTCGTAGAACAGTAGCCGACGGGAACCCCTCTCCAAGTAGGAACTCAAAAGGTGCGCCGCGCCAAGACCTAGGGGACACTAGGACTTTCAACTTAGAATATTTTAATAAAAACAACAAATAATACAGTAATTAAAGAGAGTTGACTTCTTCATAACTTCATTTTTCTTAACGGCGTCTAAGACCTACACTTCCGCAAGGCGGCTAAGTCGTGCGGGTTTAGTCTACTCTGTCTTTTGGACTAGGATGAGGTTTAATATTGCTGTGTAATATTTTAATATAAATTTATTTCTCATTCTTTTATTTGATTTTTATAATAATAATAATTTGTTATGGAACATTAGCAATTTAATAGTAATAGTTTTATACGAAATTATCATTTTGTTTCAGTTTCTTTGTTACTCTGTCTTAAGAGGGGGAGAAAGGTCAAAAATATTTTTCTGTTTGTTACTCCGACTCATTTTATTGTTAGAGGGCATAAAACTAAAGGTGTTTATTGACGACGTTTTTTTCCTTTCTTATTGGCCTTATTCGCCGAGGCCTGTTATTGAAGGATGGCTGTGAAAAGCGTCGGGGTTGGGGGTGAGAATGAGTGCCCTAAGAACGCCTAGTCTTGAGAGCTATTTGAGTGTCGTCGGAGTATAAACACAAGGGTTTCTTCCTGTTTTCACTCAAGTACAGAAGAAGAGAAGGCGAGTCTCAGGGCTTCATAAAAAAAAGTGAAAAACGAAGTACGAAGTGAGTCCATTCTATTTATCCTTCACTCAGCAAATCGTTAAGTTCTTAAACACGAGGCAACCCTTATGAGAACTTAAAAAACTGTCGATATGTAGGTAGTACATTCAGCATGATTAATATAATTATAATGTCATAAATAATCAGAATACTATAACAAAACGTATTATTATGAATGTCTTCTTATTTTCACGTATTGGAGTGACCCTCTTTAGTAGTGTTTAATTAAATGACTATAGGAATGTTTTATACCAGATTTCTTCCATGAATATATATCGCAATTCCTAGTTTTTAATGTATAAAGTCAAAATTTGGGGAAAATAAACATTAACTTATATCCAAGTTTCATACATTTATTTCTTATAAAAAATTGAATGTTTAAAAAACTGAAACTTTGTGGTGTTCAATGCAAAGCGTATACATTTCGACGAGTAGTAGAATTAATTAGGGCTATTCATTTTAATAAAAACGGCGTTTGAAGAAAACGGTTTCTTACAAAATGCCAAGAATCTATTATTAGTCTTTTGTGATCGGACTTGGTAATGTCTGCTTCATTCTCTAGGCAAATGTATTCACAAAATATCAGAGCGACCCGGACTAACTTAGTTTGATATGTTAATTCGGGTTTTCCCGGAACTTGGTTGATTAATTAGTACGGTTTACAGGTGTAGAAATATTCTGTCTGTAATGTTTAAACATCTTGAAATTTTATCAACTTTTTCTAAGTCTATTTCGACGAAATGTTCTCTCTTGAAGTGGATAGTTTGTTTAACGAATATTTACATAAGTGTATGAATATTTTCTATAACAAGTTTGTACAAAAAAAAAAAAAAATCAACATTTGCCTTGCCACGTCATCTTTTCAATACTCTACTTCAATCATTATGATGTTGACAGTTGATATGCCATATTTATTTTGGCTGTAAATCCATAAATCAGATGCTGTCTGTATCATGCAGAGAGTTTTTATACAAATCAATATCCCTCAAACCTGCATAAACAACGACTTTTTTAGGGGTACCAACCCTTTTCACAATCCATTATTAATAGTTCACAATCTGTTGACTACTAGTGGGTACTGTATAAAGGCCTATAAATATAGACACATATCGTTACATAATTGTTTTTATAAATTATTTTTAAAAATATTTTTTCTCGATAAACAAATTTAACCTTTTGTTAATTGCTTGGCATGACGTTAGAGATATAGGTCTGTAATTTTCTGGGAGACTAGGATCTTTACCCGACTTGGCAATGAGTATCACGACTGACTCGCTCCTGTTTTCTGGATAATATCCCGCACCCCGTATTTCGTTAAACAACTCCTAAAGCTTTACTTTTCCTTCTGGAGACAGATTTTTAATCATGGAATATGTGATCTCATCACTTCCCGGGGAAGATTCTTTCACCGAAGTCAGAACAAGGTCCAGTTCAGCCAGGGTGTTGGTAGTGTTCCAAACCTCTTCTTCGACCGTTGCAAAATGATCCTATTGTTATGTGTTTTTATTATGGTTTTCTCCATGACCTTTTTTGAAAAAAATATTATTTTTATTAAACTAAGCATTAAATTAAACGAATCTCATTTCATTTAACTGTCTATGTAATATGTTTAATGAGCAAAAATTTATGAAAACTTAAGGTGGTTTATCATTTCTAAGACGAAAAGTCGGAAAAAAAATTTAACACTGGATGAAATTCACTAGTCTTTGTGGTCCGCTTGACCAATTAATATCTTTCAATGAAATAAGATTTTTAGTCGAGATATAAAAGTCAGTGTCACGAACGGCCAAAAGAGGAAAAAAGGAAGGGAAATTCAAAAGGTCGGGTTCAAATTGGGGAGTGTCCGAGTGGAGTCTCGTAGTAGAGCAGCGGCGTATTACCCGAAGATCCTGGTTTCCGATCACGCTCATGACACTGATTTTTTATCTCGACTAAAAACCTTAATTAGTTGCAAGAAATCTACAAAAAGGAGGACAAGCAATTATTCATTACAAAGTAGGGTTTTTTTTGCACGTTTCTTTTCATCAATGTTCACCTACGCTGAGTTGATTCAATATAATTAAGTAGTAAATACATCTAATTACAGAGAAGAGAGTCGATACATAAAAAATTAAATAGTTAATATTGTTAAATAATTTAAAAAATAAGTTAATGATAATTCAATTAATTCTCTCAGCTAGCTGACAAGTCCAGTTTTTGTAATTCACAATAAATTACCTAGGCTATACCAATTGTTTGCATATTGGCGTGCCAAATGATCCAGAAGTTTCATTTGTCTTTAACAAACTATTTTATGCTGAACTTTTTGAATATTTGGTACTTCTCCATATGTATTCCAAATCACTTTTTGTTAAAGTTTTCTTATTTCCTCTTAATTTACGTTGTTATTAAACCAACCATTTGTTTCCTATACATTTCCAATTATTTGCATCAATTTTATATTAGAATGCATTATCTAAATTGGTAGAAAATTCATAAAAGAGATTAAACTTTGTTTACCCTCTATATTTCAAATATTTTTTCTTTACGGTGTTTATTCACTAGGTTGATAAATGTATTTACATTTTCATTATTATATAATTAAGACACCTAACATAGAGATTTTAATAAACGCAGGCAATTTATTAAAGCAAATTAAAACCTATTTACTATTAAACCCTCTTGTAACAGAACACTTTATTTTTCATAAGAAGATTTTTTTAAAATCAGTCTATGAGACACCTTTCTAAAGTGACGTAGAAATAAGGTGCGTGACAAGATTACGGCCCATTGTAAGTATTGTCATCACGCACATCGTCGCATAATTCTTTGTACGTTATATAATAGAAGATATAAAATGGGTCGACATGATTAACATGCAACACACTCGAACCTTAGGTTATATTTTAGCAGAGTTCTGAGATTTGGCTTCATTTATTTATATGACGCCTGATATAAAATTTGACAGTTATAATTGTTACGATTGTAGAACATCAGATGTGCGTTGGTCTGTATGTTAAGTGTATATGTTCGTAAAATGTGAAAATGGTGTCAAAACAAAGTTTACATTATGAATTCGGTTTGTATTTGTTGGGCGTATCCGGTTCCCAGATTGAATTCGGTATTGTCAGTTTGCATGTTCCTTTAATACAGGTTTGTTTGAGCGGTCCGAGCAAACTCGACTCAAACGCAAACTCGTGTAATATTTATTTTTGAGTGACGCCGTATCTGATGTACAACTTGGTCAATTTCCGTTTGACACGGCTGCCATTCAAAATCTGGGAGGGATGAATCGAAAGAAGTATAATATAAATGTCAAGAATCACAAAAAAAAAAAAAAAAAAAAAAAAAAAAATACGAAGCCGGTAATTTCCTGTTGGGAAATAATCGTCTTTCTGAATATTATTCACTCGGGATTCACCATTAATTAAATGGAATATTTCTTGTTAATAATAAATATATCGTCAGTTTTGGCCCATTCAACTTTTATTCTTCTATATATCTTAGATAGAATATCTTCTAATGTGGGCGTATTTGCCCTGCAGCCGGTACAGAAAGAACAAATAAAATAATAAAATAAAACAATGGTTATTCGGAGACCGTAAGATGCGGTCTGGTGTGATGTAGGTTCCAGGAAAACATTTTCTTTATCGTGACAACCTTCCATTGGCCCTCTCAACACGACACGCAAGAATGGCACAATTACACATAAACCAAACACTCTGAGCTCTGAAGATTATCTCAATAAAGCTCGAAACGTTGGTACGAAAAAAATGTTTTTTTAACCCTACATCACACCGCATCTCACGATTTCTGGCCAATTTTTTTTGTACTGACCAGAAATTTCTTCGAGGTACATTTGTGATCACAGAGAAAATATTTAACACTCAAATTACAGCTATTTACCGAAATATGTACAAAGGGATTAAATTGTCTATGTGTGTGTGTGTGTGCGTGCGTGTGTGTGTGTGCGTGCGTGCGTGTGTGTGTGTGTGTGTGAGAGAGAGAGAGGGAGAGAGAGAGAGAGCGTCGAACCTGAAACAAAAACACTACTGGCGAGTGAAGATCTCTCTGAAGTGTGATATTGCTAACGTAAAATTGGGGAGAAACAATTAGTATCAAAATTTTAGATTGCAAAAAATTGTAAACTGTTGAATCAGGAAAGTAAAACCACCGCCATCCGGATTAAAATAAATCGTTGAAATGTTTATGTTACACCAACTGAAGACAAATATATCTTTTAGGAATTTCCCGGGTAAAGTACCGTGATTAAACCCCGCAGCCGCAATCAATTAGGCTTATGCCAATTTCGGTTTTACTGGTGTTTCCTTTCGACCGGAGAGCCAGACCAAGTTCCCAACACACTCAGATTTGGTTTTTCCACTTCACGCTTTACTCTTTCGATCCTTTTTCGGTCCTGTTGACGCGGGGGTGCGGAGGTGCTCCGTGACAATATCACGATAGGTTGTAGATACATAAATTAATAATACCATCATTCCACAGAAAATGCCTGAAAATATGTCCCGAACGTGTGATGTATACACGGAAAATTGTTACGATTGTAAAGTTGAATTGAATGAGGAATGTAGATACGTTTTTTATTAAAATTTATTCTCGTATTATAAAAACGCAATCTTCCAGATAGATTCTTAATTCATAAAATACCAGGGCTGTATTTCCGTTTGTTTAAAAAAATGATAATAAAATAAAAATTGTGATAAATTTGTTTCTATTTTGTATCTTCGTCTGCGATTTAAACATAAAATGTACGTTGTCACAGCATATATAATTTTTTAATAATAAATAACGAATTAAATAATGCAAACAGAATATTTTGACTAATTCAATTAAATTCTTTCTCTGTAAAGTATTGGTTGAGAAAAAGTCTAAAAAAGCTCTACAATCTATTTTCAATGACAATATTTCTACGTACGTGTCACGAGCGGGATTCGAAACAACGACCTATGGCTCAATACGCCACTGCTCTAACCACTTGAGTTTTCGAAGTTCGTATCCCGTTCGTGACACTGACTTTTCTATCTCAACCCAGACTGAAAGAATGATTAATTGAATGAAATAACTTGACCAATTGCCACTAAAACATAAATGGATTATGACTATTGTTGGCTTTTCTTTTTTGGATCACGTTAATGTTAAATATGTAATATTTACTTTATACAATTCCTTCTAAAGGATGGTTCCCAACAGCAGACGTCCTATCAACCGGAAAAAACAATATTTATATATGTGGAGTTTGAATCCCAGGTTGCTGGATTCGAACCCGGGGCCCTTACCTTAGAGTGAACCCCTAAACCATTGCAACCAAAGTACATCGGGCCCTAAGTAATTAAGTTGAAGTACATACAACTTCATTATAGTATATTAGTTAAGGGCCGACAAATCATCTTCTGGTGACTGCGCCTGAGCCAGAAATTATGCTGGCTTTCTACTTTCAAGTCGAGCCATGAAGATATAGTTAAGGTAATAAGGTTTACAGATTCAAGAACATCTTCACAATGTCTAGGTAAAAGCCGGCAAAAAACACCCCAAAAATTTTATGTCTACACAATATTCGTCCCATGATCTTCTATTTACGCTAATAAATGACTTTCAATCTCTCGGTGGCTGGACTTATTGTTAATACTGCACATATTTATAAATATCAGTTATTTGAGCGTTTAAAAATGTTGTTTGTTCTATCCAGTACCTCTCCGAATTTACTGATTTTTATTAAAAATGGATGTATACCCGGTGGAGATCTTAAGACATTAGAAATTTATTTGGTCATAAATTAATAAATGGAAATATTTCAAGTTTCAGCAACACTATTGGACACTGGGGGGGTTAAGCCGTTAATTCCCGCTTATAAATTACTTTCAATCTCCACACTTCATTTACTTTCGGGTCAAAAGCCATCGAATGGTGTGGCATGAAAGGTTGCCGATGTGTTTTTCTCAATTAAAGTAGCAATATAGCGATATGTGAATTGTTCAGCAATAATTAAGTACAACAGCGAGTATTTGGATGTACTGTCGATTTTTAATGTTTCACTGTAAATAGTACATATTATATGTGTCGTCTTGTGTTTAATTCTGTATATACAAATGGCATGAATTTGGGAGAGACGATAGCTGTATCTTGAACACCCGATCGATCCGCAATTATGTTAGATATATAATACGTGTAACGGGTAATGCACACCAACGCGCCCCTTCCAGGATATATTTGCAAAGCGATATGTTCCACACAACTGTCTTTTATAAATATTTCATTTTTAGTAGACTTTTGGTTGACGTCTACAATAAATTTTCATATTGATTCTGCTGGTGCATTTTGTTACGAATTAAACTGGTGTTTTTAAATTAAACGTTTACAAGAAAATTTCCACAGTTGAAATTGTTCATTTTGTCTGTTTTAATAGCCGAAAAAGAATTCCAGACTAACTATGCTAATTCGCACTTTTTCCCCCAAATTTAGGAAAAAAAAGGACAGTTATAAAATATTTTCCAAGGCTCCCACTTTCTTCCACTCAATTACCACTTAATATTTCTGAATCAGCCGTCCGTAAAAGGGCGATTCTTTCTTATTTACTTTTACATTTCAAGATTTCACTGCAATTAATTGTTTTTTGCTTATAGAAGATGGTTTAGATTAGCGCTAAGGCGCTCTTTAGTTTCGTGTTTTTTATTATTGAAATATTAAGTAGATATTTTATATATTTATTTGCAATGTACTTTTAAACAATAACAAAGCATTAATTTTGATTTAAATAATGCCAGTAGGTCACACAAGTCATTCTGGAATATTTCAGCAAATTAAATATTTAATTTATTAGAAAATACCTGGCAATTTTCCGGATTTGCTACTCTATTGATTCTAAAATTAAATTTATTCAAAGAAGTATGTAACGCTGTCGGTTTCCTTTGCAACGACGATCTTAATATTTCTATTTTCAGTAGTACGTTTTTACATGAGGATTACTTCCTAACTGAATCCTTATTTGTTAACTTTTTTACTTACAGAGCATCCATTAAAGTTGGCAAGAAGGATGAAAATAAAGTCTGCCGTCATGAAAAGATTATGCGCGGTACGCGATGCTGAGGGTGTGCCAGAGGTAGTTTGCCAAGTTCAGAAAAGGGTTCTTTTCCCTCGGGAAAACTGAAGTCGACAAATAATTAAATCTGTATTGTAAAATATGCCACAGCGATACCAGTCGGTAGATAGAGGAGTTATTCTCCATATTTCCAGGATTTCCAAGAACAGTTGTTAGATATTTAAGAGGGAAGTGTAATTTATCGAGCAGTCAGATAACGTTTTTGTTTTTGAAATTTTACTTGAAATTTCGTCTTTTGTGCTAATGTGTGTAGTTTAGTGACCGTTAGTCAATAGATGGTGAGATGCGCTCTTTTGAAAAAGGCCCTGAAGATGATCTCAATAAAGATCAAAACGTTGGCACTATAAAGAAAATGTTTTTCTAAAACCTACGTCAAACCCGACCCCATCTCGCGATCTCCGATTAATCACTGACTAACTGTCTCTAAACGCACGTTTCTACACGAGAAGAACCAAGAACATGGGATTCTATGAATAAATTTCGACTACATATAGGCACCAAGCAAAGAGTATTCTGAAGGACATCGCCAACAATGAGAAAAAACTTGCATAGACTATCGATCGGACCACTTTTTTGTTGAAATGTAGACAACACAAGACCCTGAAGAAGATCTCAATAAAGCTCGAAACGTTGACACTATAAAGGAATTGTTTTATTATAAACTAATGTCACACCAGAAAGCATGTCACGATCTCCGAATCATTTTGTGCTAACGGTTTTTCAAGACAGTTTTCATTCATAACTATTCTACTGAGTCTTATCGTGGTTTTTATTATTTAGAAACGGTTTTCGTAGATATCTTAGCATTTTACTAAATACTGCTATGCAGTCGGAAAAGTTGTCTTTTGTCTCTTTCTCCTCGAGACATAATCGCCGTTGATAATCTGTTTTTGTTTGTTGTATACACAAGTTAATGTTTTTTTATTTTCACTCTAAGTAGATTTTCTCTTTTGTACCCATAATCGTTTTACCTGGAAAACGTTCCCAGCATATATGGCGTTCTCTAGCAGTATTAGATTCCAATTTTTTAATTCATATGAATATTTTTATGTCACAAAAGCGTTTTGAGTTAAAGTATTTTTTCTAACGCTATATTTTTATCTAGGGTGTCTGCTGTCTTTCTTCCTGACATTTACTTACCCCCCCCCCCGGCACCCACCGTAGCACTAAAATATTTACATATCTTAGATTTTAGTGTATTTCAATTCCAGTCTTGTTTGAAATGAAATTTTTTAAAAATAAAGTTAGTTTTGGAGAGTGATAATAATTTAGACGTAAGACAAAATAACCTACTTCAAATTAATTCTCATGTTTATGTATCGTTTTTAGATCACTTTTAATTTTTAAACATTTTAAGACCAATTATCTTTCTCTCATCTTTTTAATATTAAATAACCATTTTATTTAGTTTAAAAGTTTAAATTGGGAAAAGGATTATTGTTGTTTAGTTTAATACTTAAAACGGATTCCCCCGAGAGGAGGAGAAAAAGAATCCAAGGGGGTGGAAGAATCCATTAGTATATGGAAATGAAGCTCTCGCCACAGAAATCTTCTTTACGTACTCTCAGAGAGCAACAAGATTGTCCACTCTCTCAGTAAGAATATTTGTAAGCTTTAGAAGAAAAAATTAATGGAAAACTAATATTTGTGATATATTTATAAAACCAACAAGAATCTGACCAATATGGGTTTTGGTTGGTTTACTGGATGAATTGTTATATTCACAGCAATTTTTTAACTTTATTACATTTCTCATTGAGTTCACCTAGGCGAAGAACCTGTAGCACAGTTTCAACCATTTCGGTCTTTCTTAATTGTTTCTGATCTGTCAGACGCGCGTCGACTTAACATTTTAACACTACGGAATACCAGTGTGTAGGGTTATCGTCATGTCAAATTTTTCTTCAAATTACAAACAATAAGAAACAGAACAACGGCACTTTGTACATTACGTAACTTTAAAAAGTTAAAATGCATTGTAGAAGAACAGTTAAGTTAAGGTTTTTAAGTAAGGTTTTGGTTGAGATAAGACAGTCAGTGTCACGAGCGGGATTCGAACCCAAGACCTTCGGCTAAATACGCCTCTGCTCTACCACTTGACCTATCGTAATTTCGATCCACTCGGACACCAACTTCCCACCTCAACCCGGCTTTTCGAATTTTCCCTCCTTTTTGTCATTTTTCAGCCAAATCAATAAAGATTAATTAATTGAAAAAAGTTATTTGGTCAATGGAACAACGAAATTTAATGAATTAATTTATGTTTCATTTGATAAAAACGTTACTCTCTTAAGCGTCCACATGCTCGATCAAAGGCCTGTTTCATACCTTGAACTCGGAGAAACTCGTTTTGCTAACACCATGGTTTAGGCGTTGACACTGAGCTTATCACTGTAAGGTAAAGGTACCGGGTTCGAATCCAGCGCCCCTGCATTCGATCCCGCGTTTTTTCAAAAACACCGGCACCCTGAGGGTTTATATGACCTTCACTGTTGCGAACTTTCATTAAAAAAGTAAATAAAATGAAAACAGAAACGTTTACTTTGACATTGTTTAATTTCTTAGAAGCATATTAACGACATGCTAAGATATGCTGTCTAATGTATAAACTAGAAAATCCAATTTCCTTAAAGATGAAAAAGCGTGCTGAAAAACCGTTTAAAAGCGTGATTTTATATGTCCTGTTATCTGAAACCAAGCTACCGTAAAATTAATAAAATTAATTTAAATATTTAAAAAGCATTTAGAGACAACAAAAATAAATTATTTTTAATTTGGTAAGTAAAACAGTTATGCTATTCCTGGTCTTTCTGTAAGGGTCCTATTGACTGCATACTACTGCATGTTAGAGAAATAAAGTTGAGATGCGTTATAAAATAAGGTAAAATGAAATGTGACTTGAAATAATAAATTATAATAGTTAACACAATGCCTGTAAGAGATACGATGAATTGCACAAATTGAAAATTACATAAAAGGCTTAGATCAAATTTGATTCGATCAATTTAAAACGTGCAGTTTCCGATATCATGCAAAAAAAAAACGACCTAAGTCAACTGCTCTTTTTATTCCCCAGACTCAATCGTACACGACGTGCCATATCTGGGCAATTTGCAGGGCCGAATCTCTCCGTAAAAACTGTGACCTATTTGATGAAAAAAGTTGGCCGACTGGAATGATCAGCTGGAGAATGCGGGCATATTTCTCAGAAAGAAGGGCTGTTTATATTAATCTTAGTCGTTTTGAAAGGGGAAAATGCGTAAAGGGGAATAAAGGCCCGTTACCGTTTAGCGAGAAATCATGTGCTAGAAAACTGCTTTAATGGCCCCCTCACTTTTCTTATGCGCGCAAGGAAAATTTATGGATTTCCTTTAACTCTCAAAATTCAGAGTAAAAGTTTATTACAGGTTCATAATTAGAAAAAAGTTTCTAAATTAAAATTCGAATGAATAAGGTGATAATATTGGGTGTCAAAGCTTTATTAATATCTCAAGTTTTTCAATGATAGTACAACCAGATAAATCGTTTATCATATTGCGCCACATACTCAATATAAATGTCGTTGAGAAAGATAAGATGTTTACATAAAAGTTTCACTAACGATGGTTTGGAGATGTTTCGATTGTAGGAATTGGTCAGGTTAGAGGTTGGAACCGTTTGATGAACTTCAAAGGCTATAGGGGTTTCAAAGCAGTAATAAAAATGAATCGTAGAGTCAGCTTGGATCGTTTACCCGGCAAGTTTTTAAGAAGTTTGAAGCGTTTGTTTAGTCCAAGTATGTGCAGGTTCCATGTAAGTCCTTTGTCAATGTGTAGCGTAAAAGAGCTACTATGGTAGTGAATGGGAGCAGGGGTTATTCTCCTAAGGGTGAAAGTAACATATTCACATTTTGTATGTTTATTGTCATCTTCCAATGCTTGAACTGATCAAAGGATGAGACATGCTGCTTGCAGGCTTCTGATTGAGATGGCAGGATCTTTATGAGAATAAAGGATGGCGGCATCATACGCATAGGTGGTAAAGATCGTTTAAGAAGGCGTAAAAATCAGCGGTGTATTCTATGTACAGAATGGGTACCAAGTTGCTTCCTTGTTGTACCTCCGCGTTTGTCTGATAACCGGCTTGAACGTGACTTTCGTTTAGGTAGGATTGTATAATCAGGTACTAGGAAGAAGTGTAAAAAAAAGATAAGCCTCTCTTAAGTGTTCAGAATAGCTCCGAGTACCTATCGAAAGCTTTCTTTTTTCTTAGGAAAACACCGGAGCTGCACTAGGGATGAACATCGATTTAAAAAAAAATCCATGGCCACTATCGATTAAACATTGCAACCTCACCATCGATTGTGGTATGACCATAGTCTACACATCGATGGATTTTGTCCTCATTACTCCATCCACAAATCATTTTCATACGCATACATTATTTTTATGTGCCACTTTAGAAACACAAGCTAATTTTTCGAACCTCCTCAATTCTGAACTTTTATTAGGAACTTGATTAATAAATTATGTTTATTGTTTTAATGACATTTATTAGGAATCATTTTGGCCTTTAATTTCATTTGTAGTTGTTTATAGATTTCTTGGTCCATTTTAAATAAAAAACGTCTACTGTTAAAGTATTTTGTGTCTGGGAATTTTATTCGAAAATTTCGTTGTTTTTCTTCGATAATTTGGAAAACATCCATAATCCACCCAACCATAATTTCTGCCCCATTCTAAAAAAAAGGTAAAGATTTAACATGTACGAAACTAAAATTTACCATATCTTTAATTTGTTAGAAATAATGTATCCAAATTTTAAAATGAAACACTATCAAATCTTCTCCAATTAAAAAAAACGTCGTCTTACATCCCAATATCTGGACAGGAGAGTAAAACAACATATCTACGATTGCAAAAAACCCAACCAAAATCCTACAGCACTCGCTACCCACCACTTTGAACAACAACACAATTTCGACTTCAAAAATCCAAAAATACGACATACAGAACAAAACAAATTTAAACGTAATTTTTTTAGAAATGGTTTACATCAACAAGGATAAACACAGCATCAATTACAGAACAGATACATGCAAACTCAGTCGCAGCTACGCCAACATCATTAATCAAATTCAATACAGATAACATACATATATCATCACATTACATTCCACACATAAAATATTTTTCGCATAGTCTAATTGTCCAACAATCTAATGTTCCTTTTCCCATTTATCCAATTTATTTCTATATAATCCTGAAAGAATAAAGTAACCGAAACATTACCAACACATTGTTTCCCTTTGTCGGCTCTGTTCACCTCAAAGAAGCCGACGACTTATACAAAATTCCACTTCCTTCCCCACCACTTCAAAATCCAACATATATAAACATGAAACAGTAAAATCTCACTGGCACTCTCAACAGGACATGGCACAATTACACAGAAGACAAACACTTTGAATGAGTAGAAATACTTTGATGGAATATAAAATATAATTTTTTGCATTGTATAAACTTACTTTTCCAAATTCTATATGTATTTTCTAAATGTAAACTATGTTTGTAAATCCCAGGCCATGAAGATGATCTCAATAAAAGATCGAAACGTTTGCACGATAAAGAAAATGTTTTTCTGACACCTACATCACACCAGACCGCATCTCACGATATCTGAATAATTTATCCTCTAAGCGATTTCTGGTGTTCCAAATAATCTGTTCAAGTTTGGAGCGGACATATCTGCCAGTAAGGCAACAAATTGAACAACTCCTGACAGGTTCTAATGGGTCACTTTCATATCGGAAGAATATGGGATATTCCCTGTTCTCAAAACTGGATATTAGGAAAAACTGAAAAAGTTTATAAACATCGACAGCCTACCGCAGTAACATCGATGTTGAAAACATGGAATATTGGTCGCCTACCATCGTGGTTTTCTGCACATCGACCATCAATGCTCATCCCTATGCAGCACAAATTTTCATTCGGTACTAATTTTCCTGGGTGGGTATTATAAAAAAAAAAGTTAAATAATGAAAAAAAAACAACATTGTAGATAAAAAAGTTTAGTTAGTTTTGATTTGAGAAAATAAGTTTTATTATCCTCTCTATTAAGGTTGGCATTGATATGAAAAAACTACAGATAAATATGTGTAAAGAGTAGTGACCGTTAATGGATAATTATTCAGATATCGTGAGATGCGGTTTTTTAAATGTTTTTCTGATACCTACATCACACCAGACCCCATCTCACGATATCTGAATAATTACAGATAAATAATTTATCTTGTATGAACATACGTGAGAGAGAAGAGAAGCACTGAATTACACCATTTTGTATCTTTATATAATATTGAAATGTGAAGCGGTCCAGATTGTGAGCCCTGAGGAACACCCGGATAGAAATTAACGCGTGGAAGTGCTAAAATTTCACCATGGCATATTTCCCCGGGAAGAAGGATCGTACATAACAAAGTGGGTCGTATACTCAAAGAGATTGTAATTTGTCCATAAATTACCATATCAAGCTTGTCAGAAGCATTAGTCAACCGTGTACATTAGGCGTACCTACGTGTCAAGGATAAAGTCTTGATATAAAATTAGGTTTGATATCCTCGACCCTTTAACGAAGCAGTATTGCTCTCTGATTAGTATATAACTGAAAGAAAATTATTTAGCATCTAATATCGTTAACAGCAAAGGCTTTAGCTGAGTTCAAAATGTATATTTTTCGATGTAGGATTTGTTTATTTTTATTAATAATCTTTTTTGAAATGTGTATTCACTTAATTGGGAAATATCACGGATGGAAGTGATTGTGTGAAAAGCAAAGATAAGCGGACATTTAACGTGTATAAAATGACGTAAATGGGCGACAACGGCAATAAAACGAGCTCGATCGGAAAATCACTTTTCCTGATGATTATTTACCTTTCCGAACACTTTTCTCTAAAACCATTCACCATCGATAGATTAACTTTTATTTCTATTGGAGCAACTATGGGAAAGCAGTAGCAACGAGCGATAGTTACAAACCTCTGTGCGGAAAAAATATTTAAAAAATTATTTAGAAATCGTGAGATGCGGTCTGGTGTCACGTAGAGAACGTTTTTGCTGAAATGCAGATAGCACAAGGCCCTGAAGATGATCTCAATAAAGATCGAAACGTCGGCACCATAAAGAAAATGTTTTTCTAAAACCTACATCACACAAGACCCCATCTCACGATTTTTAAATGATTATCGATAAACGGTAACTAATCACCACATATACTAACAAAATTTAAAAGTTTCCTATAATTTTAGAATGTTACTAAAAATTAACTCTTCACAGTTTTTAAACACCATGGCTATAAATTGGTACTATTATAACAAAAAAAAATATTTGGTTGTAATAAATCAAATAACTTGTGAGAAAATGGCACCAAAACGATCAAATTTTTAATCTCGTTTGAAGAAATAATCAGATATGAAAAAAATTGAAATACAATAGACGTTTAGCAATTATTGCAGGAACAGAAATTATAGTAGAAACTCTTCTAGAAAAGAAAGGTCTATCACAAATTACAATCCGTCTTGTAAAAAATAAAAATAAATTATTTGCAAAATTTTGATATTATAAGGATATTAGATAAGTAGGGAGAATTCGAAAGGTAGCTCAAGTGGTAGAGCAGCGGCGTATCTAGCCGAAGATGGTGGTTACCAATACCTTACAAAAGTTTTAATTATAGTTGTCTAGTGTTTTTTTAAAAACATTTTTACTTTTAAGCAGTTATTCGAATTTGATTTTAATTTCTAGCTTACTAATAGTAATTATTGTTATTATTTTTCCTGAATTTATATAGCTTATTGTGAGATAAGGCTATGTATATATGCCATTAATACATCTTTTATTTTTATTCAATTTGACAGGGGTGTCGAAGTAAATAATTAAAAATTGGTTTCTTCCAATATATTCAATGAAATTAAAATAAACAATTTAACAAATAAATAAAACAACAACATAAAATTCTAAATTTCAATTAATTAAGGTTTTATAGTTGAGATAAAAAAAAGTGCAATCGTGACCTCGATGGCAAAAAAGGAGGGAAAACTCAAAATGTGGGGTTGAGATGGGAAGTTAGTGTCCGATTGGAGTCTCGTGGTAGAGCAGCGGCGTGCTAGCCGAATGTCCTGGGTTCGAATCCCGGTCGTGCCATTGACTTTTTTTATCTCATCTAAAAACCTTAATTAATTGTAATATATTAATTTTTCAAAAAACCACGAAATTAGTGAACTTAATTTTAATATTATATGTAGTCATTAGTTTTTGATAAGGAGGCTATTAGGATATTAGGGTCTTTGGAAAAAACGAAATTGGATTTTTCCCTAAAGAAAAGTAGAAGTAATAAAAAGGAGCAGATTATAAAAAAAAATGCTTAGTCCTTTCATGCGAAAAACCGGTGACGGCCTAATTGCGTGTAGAGACAAGAGAAACCTTTTTAAGTATTAATTTCGTTTGCCCGACAGTCGACTTAGTGCCAACGGCTGAGGAGCGGTTTGGCAAACTGGTGATAAATTCCCGTTGCCTCAAGGGTTCGTTGAATAATGAAGAACTGCAAAGGAGATCCGACCGCTTGCTCGAGGGATACTTAGGTGAATCTTTAAGGAATTGTGGTTCCACGTGGAATAAAAAACCCGTCGTTAGAAGGTCGAAGTCGATAAAATATCGTAACGGAAATAGTCATGGCGTGTGTCCAAATAAAGAACGGTACGCCTCATATAAAATTGAGCGACTTTGCTCATTGTAGAATCATACTTTTCTACTTGGCTACCAACGGTTGACTACCGAATATATTTAGAACGGAAAAAATAAAAGGACACTATGATTCAATATTCCCTTTTATTGATAACAATAATCAATATTTTTTTTTATCGCTAGAGCCCGGATTTGTATGCAACTTTTTGCTAACACACACCATCATGATCAGATTTTTATGATATCCGTCGAACGTTTTTTTCAAAATTTATTCTGCATGATTTAACATACTTTAAGAATATTGCATAAAATTACACATTTTAAAAATATTACAAACAACAAGTGTCTACAGTTTTATCCGGATTTCAGTTCATGTTTCAGGAATAAAGAAATCAACAAACCGTGAGAATAGAATTTTTTTCGAAATAATCGGTATCTTTTTGAGACCCCAATTCCAAAAATTTTGGGTGCAGGTTTTTTTGCCTTTTCTGAAAAATAAATTTTTCTGAAAAAGTCGTGCGATAGAAATAATAATAACGTTTAAATTATCAGCGTCAGACCTAAATCATATTCTTAACTAAATTACGCCGACTTGCCAACTTATACATATTTAGGTTTTAAGGAGGTAAAATTATTTTTATGTAAATACTGTCGTTTTACAAAAACTAACTTTGAAATATATCTGATTGTCAATTTTAGTACAGGTCGTGAACTTAGTAAGGCTTATTTATTTTGCATAATATTTACATAATTTGACCGACATTTTTCTGTTCATTTTCAAAGGGAATATACGTGACCTCAAAATATCTTGATTGAAGTTAAATATTCCTGTTATGTAAGGTTGAGATGAAAAAGGCAGTGTCAAGAGCGGGATTCGAACCCACGACCTTCCGCTCAGTAATTCGCTCCTCTAGCTATCGAGAACTCAATTATTTGGAGCCGCAGCATATTGAGCCGAAGGTCGTGGGTTCGAATCTCGCTTGTGACATTTATTTTTTTTTCAACCAAGACCTTACATAAAAAGAATAATTAGTTAAACTCGGTCCACTAAAACACAAAATGGATTAATATTAAAGTTCAAGTTAATTTAATGTCAGATTATGTCTGTGATACTCACCCTGCGTAACTTGTATTGTTAGCACAAATTGCATAACTTATTTATCGGTTTTTAGTGCATATAAAATTACACATTTGAGGGTTTTTAGTGTACTCTATATAGTATATGTGAAGATTTTACTGCTTATAAATTAGGGCTTTTTCTATAAGAAAGCAAACTCTGCAAAAAATGGAAAAATAAATTTTTTATTTTACTAAAAACTACTTCTTTAAATCATTTCAATTAAATAAAAGAACAAACTTGCTTTGGTTTTGTTTAACGATAAAAGTATTTTAGAGAAAGAAGTTTTAATAAACAGGAGACATTTTTTCCAACCTGCTTTATCTGAAATAATATTTAATAAAAGGTGTTTTCTCTTGAAAACAAGTAGGGATCTAAAGAGGTATGGAATTTTAAATAGATACTATTGTTAATTATTTCTTTTAATAATTATTTTAATTGCACCAGAAAAGAAAATTATAACGTGAAATCTGGTTTAAATGAAATTCGTTTCATCCGATCGCAAAGTCAAAATAAGTTAATATTAACACAACCAAATATTTATTATATTGTATTAAAATAATGATTACCATATATTATTAAACTTTCATAAAAAAAGTCGACTTGCATTTGTCAAAAAGAAAATCAATGTAATTAAGCTGTAGGTTTGCTGAATTGTTTACGAAAACACGAGGGACAGACTGAAAAACGTTAGCAAATAACGAAGCGGAAATGAAAGCCGTGCTTAAATCTTACGCTGTCAGGGTTTGTATAGTACTTATCATTCATCTTACCTGGAAAAAATATTTGAATTCATAAATCATTCTTTATTAGAAAAAGAGAAAGGAAAAAAATAAAGAAATGCCAATACGTTTGGTGAAAGAGTTATATTTGCTCCGTGTCGTGAATTTTGACTAAACATGTACTTTTAAGAAAACGTTCAGGTTTAATTCTATAATTTTAAAATGAATGATTATTTGGAGATGGTGCGACGCGTTCTGGTGTGACGTACGTTTTAAAAATACATTTTCTTTATCGTGCCAACGTTTCGATATTCACTGAGATCATCTTCCGGGCTCAAGATCGAAACGTTGGTACCATTGAAAAAATCCCCCACACCATACCGCATCTCACGATCTCCAAATAAACATTAACTAACAGTCATTAAACACCACATTTTTAAAATCATGTTTTGATTTAAAAAAATAAATAACTTTTTACAATTTAAAGATCTTGTTCTTCTTAAGTTATAATTATTCAGAACATTTATTAGATGTGTAAGCAAAAATCACAGTGGTATTTTCTAAAGACCCTCTGTAATAAAAAGATTTATTAATTAGATAATTAATTCGCCTGTTTATTAGTGATAAATAAGGCTCATTGAAAGAGAAGAAAGTCCACTAGAAAAGGTAAGGTCGTTAAGTAGGTACTTATTAATCGCTTGACCAGCAACACAAAATATACCGTAATTGAAGTGGTAAATGTAATAAAATAAAAGTATTAAGTGCTTAGGAAATTGACTTTATTTTTCTCTCGGCTAGGCAAGATTTTTCCAAATTGAGCGTAATTGCTGACACGTATAAAATCATTCCCTCTCACAAATTCGGTTTCCGTTCTCAACATTCCAATAACCAACAACGTTTTAGAGCGGCCAACACCATCTCATCGGCCCTGGAAAAAAAAGGAACATTGCCTTGGCGCTTCTTAGACGTAGCATAGGCTTCCGACAGGGTCTGGCATCCTGGTATAATTTTTAAACTTAAGCCCTTTCTACTTTCCTTAATTAGCCCTTACTCCTCCTAACCTTTTATTGAAATCCTACCTAACTCATCCCTGTTTCAGAGGTTCTGCAATGAATTCTCGGAAGTGAAACATATACAGGCCGGTGTACCGCAAGGTCGAATCCTATATACCATTTATACTGTTGAATTATGAATATATCCTGACACTATAATTACCATCTACGTAGAGGAAACCGCTATCTTCTTTCTCTAATCTTGACTAAGCTACCACCAACATCGAGGAACACCTTAGTTTATCGAAGACTGGTGGAAAGGAGGGCTGGCTGAACGAAGAAAAGTGCACTCTTGTCCTTCATTGAACATACCAGTTACCGCTAAAGTCAAACAGCACCTTAATACAATAGTAGTTAATACAACAACTACTATATGGGGGCGTCGGTGGCCGCAAGGTTCCGTCTTTGACACGGCGCTCATCACTAAGTTGAAGAAGGTCCCGGGTTGAATGTAGGGCCGCTGGATTCGAACCCGACATACTTACAAATGGGCTTTTTTTCAAAAACACCGACACCCTGAGGGTTTAACCTCTGCTGTTGCGAGCCCTCGTAAAAAAAATTAACTACTATGAAAACTTCTAAGACAAAAATCGTTTTGGACAGTTCAGACAAAACTAACATTTTACAAGACTTAACTAAGACCAGTATGGACATACGGAATGGAACTGTAGGGTACTGCCAAGCCAATATCCAGCGCATCCAGTCCTTCCAATCGAAAGTCCTTAGACAAATTGTTAAACCACTAACTTAACTACCGACAAAGACCACCTTCCTTTTGCCAACGAACTAATCCGGTCCAGATTCTAAACCTTCCACACCAACCTTTCGCATCATCCTAACCATACTGTTCTAGCCCTATCCACACATTAGGTTCCTGACAACCCACCACGTCACGACAACCGACGATGGCCTGGGGACCTCCTTGACACCTAGACGTACATACTGAGTCCCAGCAATGTCTGGCTCTCCAAAACATGTGAGGCACCGGTGCAATGCTGGCATTAGTGCTAGTTTTGTGCTGGGTGATACATGTATACATACTTGTATATTATACTATCATGTATAGGTAGCAAATAAATTTAAAAAAAAATTACTTTGGCATTTGCTTTTTTCTATAACATATTGATAGAGTTTATAATAATTAAATTTTTTTCTACCTGCAAATGGAAAGTTAAGCAGTTTAGATTCATCCAATCCAAGAAATTGGTGTAGACTGTTATGTGGCCACATTTATTTTAGCCAAATATTATTTTAAATTTATTACCCATTTACCTTCTAAAAAAATACACCGTAAGCCGTCACAGTAATGATTAAATATCTGAAACCCGAGTTATTTTTGTATTTTTTCAACAACGTTACAAAATAGAAATCGTGTAATTAGTGCTGTATGTATAGTGGAATGTTTATCGACGGCCTGTTGTCATCATGATTGGCTAATTAATCTGCTCTCACCGAGGAGTTTCGATATACGGGAAATTGCGTAAATAGGACACTAATTAGTTTACTTAAATAATTTCAATCAGCGGTTTTGGTAATTTGTTTGATCAGGTATTATATCTTTAGAGCTTTGCTTTCAGGCCAATTTTTTTCTGATATTACATATCAAAGAAAGTAGCTGTATGTTTACAAAACAAAAAAAATTATTGATTACTGGGGATTTTTCAACCTTCAGATTATGTCATCTATCCCTTTTCTTGCTGTTTATTTATCTATAAAATCACTCTAAATTTGGAGGTAAAAACACCAAGTTATACGAGTTTCTTGGGTTCAATGCAGCCTGCCCGTTCCTGATCATCCCGGGACCATTTACCAGAGTTTAAATTGATTTCACAGGCAATTTGACTGGAAGGTGATTCGCCTCAGAGATTCCCCTTCGGTAGATGTCAGGCTGTGGTACAAAGAATAAAATAAAATATAAGGAAGATTCCTTATTGAAAGCTTTCCCACCGTTATCCCGACCGTCTATTATGAGAGCATTACAGAAATATTTAAAAAAATATTATGAATGTTGATAATTTTCTTAAAAGGTGAAAAATATGAAGGCAGGCGACTGAAAACATAAAAGAAATTCAGCAGAATTTAAAAAAAAATTAAAATTTAGGCTAAAGGGCGTCGGTGGCAGCAACGATTTATGCGTTGACTCGGCGCTCATCAATGTAAGGTAAAGGACCCATGTTCGAACCCAGCATACATTTGAACCTGACATACTTACAAATGATTTCTTTTCAAAAATACTGGCACCGTGAGGGTTTATACGACTTCTTCTGTTGCGACCCCTCGTTAAAAAAAAAAAAAAAAAAAAAAAAAAAATTTTAAAGAAATTTTGATGAAATTAATAAATTAAAACTCCTGCAGCACTGGCTACCCAACATTTTAAACACCAGCACAGATTCGATCAGTAAAATCGAAAATATAAAACAGAACTAAACAAAAATAAACGTAAATTTTTAGAAATGGTCTACAAGAACAGGGAACACAGCATCTATTACAGTATAACAAAAAAAAGAAAGATTTTTGGTCTTCAAACTTTATAAATATTTGCTAAAAATCTGTTCAGAAAAGTCTAGAGAAAAAGATGGAAAGAAATTCGTATACAAGCTATCTTAATTTATTTCTGAACTCTCTTTTGAAACATGAAATCCGACATGGTTCTGTAGTAGGATAGGACCACTGAAGTAGATTTTGCTTCGTTTGGTACACTCAATTAATAAGCTGTAAATTTAGACAAAAACATATAGTGAATGACTACACCAAAATTCATTAAATTCTCCATTCTTTTTTCCGATAAAGTTGATTTTGACAAGTGTATTTCATCCACATTTAACTACCAGATATTTTCTACCTTTTGGACTGGGTTGCAAGCAAAACATGCATGCATATAAAATAGATAATATCGGAATCGAGAGAATCAATACTTTTCTCTACGTCAAGCTGAAAGCTGCCTTGCTCCGAAGAATAAGAAGGAAATCTTACTAATTATTATACTGCCCGACTGCTTATTAATATAAAGAAACAAAAAAAGTAAGAAATCATATTACTTGGGAAATGTGGCACAATATTTCAAGCGGAGGGCGTCGCTGTTAAACACTTTCTCGTAGATAAGGCACGTTATTTCCGACGAAAGGACAAGAAAAAAGAAAATGGTCTCTAAGTTCACGCACTTTCTGATAGCCAACCACCAACATAAAAATCCAAAGAGTTAGTTTGTCTTGCAATTGCAATTGATCTAAACTTTCGTTAAAAAACTTGTAGAAATGTAGACTTATTAGACCATATTTTAGAGCAGACTGGGAAAAAATTGCTGAGTCTATCTGGTATAATTATGGTTCTAAGAACAAATATGGAGATAATCCAATGACTAGAGTTGATATATTCTTTCTTCTTTCCTTTTCATTTCTTTGTTTTTCTTTTCTATTTTCTGGAGGTAGCGATAATGATGAACTCGACGACTTTTTATTCCTTTATATGAATCGATATAAGTTTTGGAAAATATCTCATTTGGTACAGTTGAACAGAAAGCCATAGAAATTAAAATGCTGGGTATTTCAAACAACAAATAGAACAACCGCCTACCTCATCGGAATGCCTTTTGTATTGCATCTATCTGTCATTTGGAAACACAACAAACCATTCTTGTTTCGCTTCCTGAGCAGGACAAATTGTCAAAAACGAAGATAGAGCTTAAACAGGTTAAGATTAAATCCTCGGATCAATGGGAATATAATTTAAAGGAGCGTCGCACAAACTAACGTCAGAATCAATAACCCTATGACAAGTTGAAACTGGAACAGTAGTAGGACTCGAATGAACCAGCTCTATGTTGGTACCAAGCCCAATGCAAGATGAGATTGCAACTCGTGAAAAAGGAAAATCCAGAGTCTAAAGAATAACAGACAAAAAATTTAACCGCAGCTTTCGAAGCTCATAAAATGTCTTAACATAACGAAGAGCTTTAAAGATAGTTGGATATTGCACACAACAATATTGGTCCCAGGGCGCAAGGTCTTCAAAAAAACGATTCTTAGTAATTTAAACTTGAGTGGTTAAATTCACAAAATTATCTGTTTTTAACTATAAAGTAAAAATAAAATTGAACTAGCCGCATTTTTTTATGAGTTAAGATTAGTTTTGATCTTCGTACGTTTTTTTCAGTCCTTTGAATTTAATTTTTTTTTTTTGATATCCAGCTATGGAAAACATACCATAAAATCAATTTTTTGCTAGTGATTATTGTTTTGATATGATCTGTATGTTACCTAATAACGTATTTCAATTAATTATTGTTTTTACGTACGGTCTTGGCTAATATAAAAAAAGTCAGTGTCACGAGCGGGATTCGAACCCACGACGTTCGACTCAATACACGGCTGTACTAACCAATTAAACTGTCGTGACTTCGATCCTCTCGGACACAATTCTCCATTTCAACCTATAACCGTTCCAATTTTCCCTCTTTTTGCCAATTTGAAAAATAACTAAACAGCTCCCCGTGGCCACATCATAAGTCGCTAAGAATCCAATCGTGACTATACGACATTTAAAATTTTTTTAAAATCTTAATTAAGACCTTATATAAAAAAATTAATTGAAAGAAGTAACATGGTCGATTGACTACTAAAACATAAATGAATTATAATGTATATTGAAAGAAGTTCTTTTCAGAGGATCTTCGGAAGAGGTCAAAACAGAGAAAACTTCCTTACGGTTTTCGCCGGGCTTTCGACAGTTTTATACTGTCATCTTCAGGGCTTGTTTTATTATCAAATGAACAAAACAATGAAACATGAAAAACCATTAATTACAATAAATAATTGAATATCTTATTTTAAAACCTTAACAGGAATTTGAATAACATGGTGTTTTGGGCACAGAAGCAGAATGATTTTTTTGATTTTTTGTGGCTCAGCATTTGAATATTAATGTAAGTTGAGAAAACATAAATAATTATAGGTGAAAATTACAACACCAATAAAATTAAAAATGTGGTCAAAAAAGGTTACCTCATGAAAGTCTAAAAAACAACAGGTACAAGTGATCACAGAAAACGTTTTTTAACTACATACATACATAAATAATCAACTTATTTTAAAATTTAAATAACAATAAATTAGGATCATAGATCAACACAATAGCAAACGATAAAGTTAAACTCTCTATGACCTTTAAATTTAAATTAATATTTAGATGCTGCTGCCACAAAAAATCAAAAAATCATTGTGCTTCTGTGCCCAAAACACCATGTTATTTAAATTCCTGTTAAGGTTTTAAAGTAAGATATTCAATTATTATTGAAATTATTGGTTTTTCATGTTATAATTGTTTTGTTTATTTGATAATAAAACAAGCACTGAAGATGACAGTATAAAACTGTCGGGAGCCCGGCGAAAACCGTAAGGAAGTTTTCTCTGTTTTGACCTCTTCCGAAGGTCCTCTGAAAAGAACTTCTTGTATCCAGCAGGTCGATAAATTTATTTTCACCGTTGTATTGAAAGATTAAAAAAATGTATTATTAAACAGATACGGTAAAAATTTTCATTTTTTTATTTTAAAAACCGACATTCTTTCTCAATGAAAAATTTGTACATACAATTTATTTCAACTAATTGATAAAATATTGATTCTATTATAAACGTTATTGACGATTATTCATTTATGGCTTGCGTCTCATTAGGTCTATTTGATGTTTGAATTATCTAGATTAATTCCAGTTGTAATTTCCAATTCAATTATACGGTGTATATTCCGAACAAGAACAGTTTAATTTTAATATCTGTTCAAATTTGCTGTTCCTGTTGTAAAACAATTGATCATTGATTGAAAACGATTTATAATTGGTATTTTCGTTTTGTTTACTATAGAAATTCACTAGCTTTCGTGATCCGCTTGGCCAATCTTTCAATTAATTAAGATTTTTAGTTGAGATAAAAAAAAAGTCAACGTCACGAGCGGGATTCGAACCCGCGACCTTCGGCTAGGTACGCCGCTACTAGACCTCCTCAGCTATCGTGACATAGATCCATTCGGACTTCCCATCCCAACCCCACCTTTTCGACTTTTTAAAATCAACTAAAAACCTTAATTAATTTACTATAAAGTTGTTTAAAATAAAATTAGAATAGTTTTTGAGAACCAAAGATACTTCATCAATAAAAATCGAAGAATTTTTCATTTATTAATAACTAAACGTATAAAATATGTTTGTTTTTTAAATTATTGTAATATAAAATATTTATAACCGGATAAGTTCTTTTTTTCCATTAATTAGAAAAATAATATAATGACGTTGGAAAATTGTTTTATGAACACCAAATGGTTTTTCGTTTAATTAACTTTTTGATGAGTTTTTAATTGGAATAAGATTTATCTGTCACTGATTATGGATTATTAGTAATACACTTTCATCACGTTTCACTTTAGCAACATTTAAAACTTCATACTGATTTAATATTTGCAATTTTCATATGTTTGAGAAAAATACATGTTTGCATATAATTCATAGAGAATTATTAAAATGATTAAAAATTGATGCGAATTTTCATTGAAGTTGATTTCAAGGGCAAATCAAGAAGCAATTAAAATCCGAGTCATTAGGAGGAGGTCGGTTTCCCATTAACATAATGAGAGAAACGAGTGTGTTGCGTTGCTATGAATTAGTCATTAGCACGGATCATTACACAAATTACCTAAAATAAATATTCAAGAGGGTCGCTAGTCTGTGACTTTACGACAAAGAATACGTACTGTTTTTTTCCCCCCGTAGAATACTTTATTGCGAGATTTCAACGAAATTGGATCGAAAATTTAATTTCTTCAATTGTTTTTATTAGGGAGGAACGGGGTTTCGTGATAAACTACCGTGCAATTATAAGAGGGGTTTTTCTTGATAAAATATACGTTGTTGGTACGATTTGCATGTCCCAGATAAAAAACGCAATTAGCGTGGTACATTATAATGTATATAACGATCGAACCTTTTCGTTAAAAAAAAAAAAAAAAAAAATGATACATTGGAGGAATGGTGTCCTGCGTGGGTATTTCTGTGGGATATAAACCTAATTTAATTAAACCTAATTAACTTTTTTTTTAATAGGTTCTAACCATTCTAATGTAAATAGTCCTTTGTTGGCCGAGACACAAAAAGAAAAAAAAGGACATATGCTAATTTTTCATTATATCACTATAATTACACTACATTCCGTAAGGATCCAAAGCAGCCTGTGAACCATTTTCGGAACATTACGAAAATTTAGTAGGTGTTGAAACCTCTTTTTTTTTAAATTGGACGAGTTTCATGAAGCAATATTTTAAGTGTTTATGTAATTATACAATAATTTTGACAGTTTTTTCCCATCTGATCTGATAGGACTAACCACTTAGCCTATGCCGATGATATAGCGGTTTTTGCCTGATGAATCTAGTCCACTGCACAGAATTAATTCCCTCGATCAGTACCCTTTATAGAACTTGGAAATCCAAAGTGATCTATCGTGGTTTTCAGGGAAATGGAAGGTAAATTGGTGAGGGATGAAAAGTGGTTTTTCAGAATGTTCAAATAGAAATAGTTAATGAGCTTGTATAATTGGATACCTCTCACCTCCACATTATTTCCTTACCAAATGCTATAGATAGGCATCATTTATTTTTTCCAAAGTAAACTTTAAAAAGCACTGTATGGCAGTGCATTGTAGAAAATAATAATATATTTTTTAAATTAAAAGCAACAGTTATTTTATCAAGTTAAAAAATTTTGAAATGAAATACTTCACTGAAGCTACCAGAGTTTATTTGTCGCCGAGTATCAAATAGATTACACACGGCATTTGTAAAACGGCAAAAATTGAAAGGTGACGGAAGCTGGTATACGGGTGGATCGAAGTCGCGATAGCTAGCAGCGCGTATCAAGCCGAAGGTCGTGGGTTCGAATCCCGCTCGTGACACTGACATTTTTATCTCAATCAATACCCTACTTAAAGATTAATTAATTGAAATGTTTGTATTAAAAGAAGAGTGCGATGTTAAGATCACATTTTGCAAATTGGGATATTTCATTGGCATCACCTAAAATTTGAAAATGTGATAATTAGATGGTAGCATTACAATATTGACAATTATCATTGCGTATGATTATTTATCAGTAATAATTGAAACTGATTTTTTTTAAAATTAGCTTAACACTGTCAGCTTGGTTGCCTATCAGGCCTGCTTTGCTTTGGTGCCTTCTGATCGAAAATTGCCGCGATCGAGATGCAGGGTTCAAATCTTTGCTGACTCCATGGAATTTTAATTGAAAAAAAATGTAAAAACATTGTAAACTGTTTTGTTGTTTAAAATTCTCTTATTACAAGATTATTTTAACTCTTTTTTCTTCAGAAATTTACGATAAAAATCCCACCATCGTCTTATAACCATAAAATTACACAATTTTGGGAAATAAAGATTCATAGAGACAGTCATCGTCGTTCGCTTAATAACTCCGGAAGCGATAATATACTTATAATACAATGTTTAAGCTTGACGGACTTTCTCCGAGCAAAGAGATAAGAAAGTTTTTATTAAGTTTTTAACTTCTAATTACTTTTTTTTTCATGGCGCTTGGGGATTGGGGTTGTACAGCTTCTAACGCCGTGGAGCCGGCACTGCAAAAACCCTGGTAGGCCTCCAGCTACTGTTTATAACAAAATTAAGCCTTCTGATAGACTCCGTTAGGCCGACTTCCTTCTCCTTGATTAGATATTGTGCGCTGTCAAAAAGAATTAACGAGAAACGACATTATGTCTGAGAGTTGAGTTAAAACAAAACATGAAATGAAATTATTGGAATAATACGTGTTATATTAATAATTATTATACTTTCTGAAAGCATTGCTCGAAGAAGATTAAATCAGTATGGAGTGATGGCTTTTCGTCCCGTATGTGGAGAATAACGCACTAAATTGCACGGCTCCCATTTGATCCAGAACACAGCCATTGGTATTTAGACGAGTGATCTGCTGTAGTTTTTACAGATAAGTGTAGATTTGTTCTACGGTCTCCAGATGGGATGACTGAGGGTGGAGAAGGCAAAATAAAAAAAAATTTATATGTTCGGGGCTGGTCTTAATTAAATAAAAATAAAACAAAATAAACGGAGGCTTGACGAGTAAAATAAAATAAAGTAAAATAAAATAAATTTACCTGGGAGTGGACTGTATGAGGTTTACCTTCTGGTGCGTCGTTGGAATCATCTTCGGCGTCACCGAGCTCGGATTCAGCGTCGGAGAGACCTGTTGAAGCTACCAGGAAGGGCAGAGGCGTAGCGAAGAAAAGGGAGAACATAAAACGATAATGATTCTGCTGCATGCGAGGGTAACGAAAAGAAAACGAGGGTGCACTTGAGGAGAAATCAAAAACTGAGGTTAAGCAATGAAGAGGTCCGACCAAGCGTGTTCGGCGGTTTGCAACGTACTACTTTTCGTAACGTCAACAGGGGCGACTCGATGTACCTTTAAACCCCTTCGGGTCCAAATGACGAGGTGCGTACGCCGTCCATAACAATTGGAAGAAATTAAAATTTAAATATCCCTTGATTTAAGAAATAAAATGTATCCGGCGCGAACATACCGCCCACTTAAAATGAACATTTTACAAAAAAAAATATATATATAGAAAAATAAGTAAAATAAAGCGAGCCACCTTGGCGAGAAGAGGTATTTACAAGGGAAGGAGGATTTTAAACAGAGGAGGATTGAGGGGGAGGAAGAAGGACCAACTTGTTAGAGAGCCGCTGGAAGCTCGGACGGAGACGACCCGTACAACGCCGTCGGAGCCGGGATGCTCCTCCTCGATGCGACCTATAGGTCAACTGAGGGGGCTAGAGTTGGTGTCATAGAGGTAAACGATATCAGGAAAACGAAGGCGGCCGCCCACCCTCAAGAGATTCCGGGTGTCTAAAAATGGCGCGAGAGGGCGCAAAGATTTGTGAAACGGCGAACCTTTGTTCTTGACGGATTTTATGTCATCCGAATAAAATGACCTTTGAGCAATTCCAATGCAAGTCAACATGGCTTCATTGAGCTCGACGAGGGAGGTTTCCATGAGGTTTCCAAATTTACGCCCGGGGAGAGGCGCGCGCGAGTTGCGAATAAACCTATTGGCATACGCAATGACTCGTTTTAAACGCGTGAGTGAGGAGTATCTTCTCAGGGTGTCATCAGAAGGTTTTTCCGACACCCAATTTTTCAATGACACTCTTTCAGGCTTTAGGTCCGGGAGTATTTTATCTGCCTGTAATCTTTTCCGGAGCCAACTGTTTCAACGTAGCTCAATGATGGTCTGGGCGGGAATCTGAATGGAGTGTCGCACATGGTTGTGTGTGTGGGGGGATTATGGATGGATTGGAACTTTGGAAAATAATGAGTTGCCTATACTCATGAGAACAGCGACAATCATATTCGAATGATGGCAGGGTGGTCGACCAAGACCCAACGAGTTAAATGCCTTGTACTCGTACCACATCCCTAAAAGTCCGGGACATGGTCGCTCACGTGCCCTGCGTAAATCTCGTAGGCTTGTTCACAAACCATTTTATCTCGGGAAATGATTTGGGGATGTCCGCTCCTTCAAACATTTCAAATCTAGACCTAGTATACCTATTACTCTCTGTGAGGTAGTGCCTTGCGTTTCTTTTTTTATTTCGCAAAAACGTCAAAAAAGGATCTGGTAGAATACCCGTCAACAGAGAGGCGTCTTCTCAGTGGACAGTGGCCTTTCAGAGCTTATCAGCCTCCTAATTCTCTTCCTTGAGTTAGAGAGTAGCCATTTCGTTTCAGCTGGTTGGGAAGCATGATATCATGATGCTCATCCATTTGTTGCTCGCATAGTACAAACGAACCTTCAACAGCATAACATAACGGTTTTAACCTGGCCAGCCCGTTCTCCAGACATGAACCCAGCCAACATTTATGGGATAACCTTAAAGGAAAAATAAGTCTATCACCCTTGAAGACCGTCTAAGAAGAAGAAGAAATAAGAATGGTCTAACTTCCAACAAAGAGATATTTCCGGACTGGTAGAATGTATGCCGTGTCCTGATATAACTAAGACAAGAGGAAAATTAAAAATATAAAACCAAATTAAAATAAAATTTATCTATCTTTTTTTCATTATCCTTAGAATTTTTTTCTGCTCTTTTGCAAACGTGAAACTTGATTAATATGTTAAGATATATACAAATCACGTCACTGTATAATGTATTGTTGCCTAGGAATAACGCAATTTAACGGTATAGCACATTTTTCATTCAACTGAAGCATTTGTTTTTAAACAAGACATTTGGAATCTAAATGTAATTGTTAATTGTCTTTGTATCGAAGACGTATTACAAGTTATTAACACTAAAGGTGGAGCAAGCCTTTGCTAATGGGCCGACTTGAGGTTCCTAATCACTTCCAAGCCTCCGTGTTCCCTCACCGCCTCTTTGCCGCCTCCAACAACCCAAAAACAGCAGTCCCATTTCTTACTTTGTCCTCTGGTTAGTAACTGTTTTCTCGAAAACCGACATGCTGATGCCTTACAATCAAAAGCTCATTACAAGCCCTAATCTGAGTTAAATGAGACAGGGCTGTTAAAGCATTCCTTTAATTTAACTATAATTTTCAACAGCTGTTCAATTACACCATTTCCTTCGGTAACAATACAAAAATTACAAAGGAAAAGTTGAGACAAAAACTAAGACCGACAAAAAATTCCTTATAATTAATAATTAGTAGATTTTCCTCTAATTATTACTGTAAATTTAATTTTTAGATATGAAGTTTTTCTAATGACGACATATTTTCCTCGACTTTCGTTCATTTTAAGTGAGATAGCGTTACGGCCGTACCGTCTGGTTGTACCGACACCACAAACGAAATATGGCACTACGAGTTGTCACGGAGAAAAACGATTCCATTTCTATTCTACTAATGCAGGCTTTTCCGGCAGATATTTCTGTGTGGGAAATAGGTTTCAATAGAATCCGCTAAAAATACAAAACTTCTAAGAAATATCGCACTTAGGTTTGATTAATGGTAGGCTTAAGCGAGATTGTACTGTTACAGATTTGCCCTGCGGGAATTATTTTAAAAATTTTGAAAGCAAACCGGCTATCACGCTTGAATTTTTTGTTGTTAACGTGTAGGATAGGTTCAATACGACACACAATAAAGACATTTCTACAGAGAAACCAACACTTTGAGCCCTGAAGGTGATCTCAATAAAGATCGAAACGTAGGCACGGTAAAGAAAATGTTTTTATAAGCCTACATCACACCAGACGGCATCTCGCGATTTCGAAATTATCAATTATTAACGGTCGCTAAATACCACACATTTTTGTTAAACGTTTCAATTTGGTGTGACGTACGTTTTAGAATAAAAACATTTTCTTTATCGGGTCAACGTTTCGATCTTTCTTGAGATCATCTTCAGAGCCTTGGATTTATAAACATTGTTTAAATTTTACAAATAGATATAGGACGTGAAAAAATAAATTTATACGATGCTAGAAAATTTTAGATTAAACAAAAATGAATTTATACTATTATGGAGAATTTTAGATTAAACAAAAATGAATTTATACTATTATAGAGAATTTTAGATTAAAGAAAAATGAATTTATACAAGGCAAGAAAATTTTAGTTTAAACAAAAAAGAATTTATACAATGCTAAAAAAATTTAGTTTAAACAAAAATGAATTT
>CM077111.1:5087247-5107039 GCA_039619505.1 Cimex hemipterus | reverse complement strand
TTATACAATGCTAAAAAAATTTAGTTTAAACAAAAATGAATTTATACGATACTAGAAAATTTGAGATTAAAGAAAAATGAATTTATACAATGATAGAGAATTGTAGATGAAAGAAAAATGAATTTATACAATGCTAGAAAATTTGAGATTAAACAAAAATGAATTTATACAATGTTAGAAAATTTTAGATCGAAGTGTTTTCTGTGTATATGTGCCAATCTTTTATGTTTATATACGTTAAATTTTGAAGGGGTGGGGAGGAAAGTTTATTTGTCAAGCCCTACATATAATTGTAAAATTTAAACCATGTTTATAAATCCCAGCCCCTGAACATGATCTCTGTAAAGATCGAAACGTTGGCACGATAAAGAAAATATTTTTCTAAAATCTACGTCACGCAAGACAGCATCTCACGATGTGCGAATAATCATTAACTAACAGTCACTAAACACCACACATATATAATACTTTCCAAAAGGATAGTTCCTACTCACAGTAAGGTTTTTTTTGTATCTCTTAAACTGTACAATATACTGATAGGATTTTAATTTTTTTTTATTTTTAACTGATATATACTGATGGAAGATTTTATGTTAAACTAAGAATATTTTTTAAAAAAATCCTGTAGAGCAGTTAGTAAGACAAAAAGTGACATAAAACACGAAAAATGATTTGATTCATTGCAAAAATTGAGAAAATGAAAAACTCCTAAGCCATACAAAATCGTATTGTGTATGCAACATCTGTTCTTAAAGTTTGAGCAATAGATTGTACGTACTTATAAAAACGTACAGATTTTTGAAACAGTGCTTAAAACTTTTTAAACTGCTTAACCTCCGTCTGGACGAAGAAAAAGGGTGCTGTAAGAAAATTAATGTTCAAAACTTCGCGAGTTGTTCATATCCAAATTATATTATGAGTTGAATGGGTGGGCGTGATCTACCAACTTGGCCGGGAAGTCGAAGTGAACGTTTAGAAACGAGGTGTACCGATCCGTGAGAGAATCGTCGACTCCAGAAGGGGGTGAGTAATTGTTTAAGAATTGTGCTTATTGCTGACTTAGAGCTGTCATTGAAGCCCGGGAGAAGGCGAGGTCGAGAGAGGAGGTGATGGTGCCTCCCAGCTTTGTGAAAAGGCGAGGAAATGAGGCCTACCCCTCATCACCCTTTAGAATGGAGTTCTGATGTACCGCATATTTAAGGGCTGCCGTCGTTACCGACCACCCCTCTACAGACAGCGGAAGCCCCTTTTCATACCCGACAGCCACCCCACCCAACCGTAACGATGTCGGACTACATAACTTCGCTGTCACAATAATAGTGAGGTTTTTAATTAAGTCGATTAATTTAATCAGTTGTAACAACTGGAGTACACTGTAAAAAATGTTCGTCGCATTGTTAATCAATTTAAAAGAAATAGGTTTAATTTTCGAACTAAAAACACTGCAATAACATAGTAGAGAATCTATTAATTGCAGCTTTTTCGATAAATGCCTGGTACGTGAACAAAGGCCCTATCTCAATTATTAATCTGTTGAAAGCGCAATTAAAAATCTAATTCATACTTGGATTCCGGCTATTGTTTGTTCTTCGGAAAACCCACCTGGGGATTAACACTCTGCTTCATCAATTTGTGTATTTTAATTTCCATTTTATTGCAAATTGAAACTTTGAAATAGCATGTTTGATAATTTTAAATAAATGTTATTTTTTAAACTGTTAGTTGCACAGTGCTGATGATGTGTTCATAATCTTCAAAAACTAGGGCTTGTGCGTTTTCATTCTATTTAGTTCCACCTCTGATCGTTCGTTATCGCAATATACAATAATTCCAATAACAATAAAATCATTTTAAATGGTTACTAATCTATTTACGACACCCTAGCGCAGAGCCTTTAGAAAAATTATTACACGAATAAAACATATTTAAAATTATGGCAACAATCTATTTGAATTAAACTTTCAAAGTCAATAGGTGCATAATTTATAGCGTTAATTATTTTTATTTAGTTATACTAGATGTTGACCTGTGGGCTTGAAATAATATAAATATTGAAATAATTGAAATATTCAGCACGATGGGCTAGAAATAATTCAAATTGATTATCAATTTGAACGACAGTTATAATTGGGTATTAAATGTGGAATAGTAAACAGTTATTAATTAATTATTATAGTAAAAGGGGAAAAAAGGCTATTTTTGACCATAGAGTTACAATATAACAAAATTACGGACCAGTTGTTTATTATTAATTGATTAATAATTAGTCATATATTTATCATTATTGTTTATATATTAATATTAATAGGTTTATTACTGATAGCTAATTAATTCATCCTATTCAGTTAGATAAATTACTTAGTTATTCTATAAAAATCACAGAAATGAAAATAAACCTTACAAATTCTAAGAAATTTTCAGCAAAGTAGTAGCAGCATGAACATGTTTTAGTTGTCACCCGATAAAAAAAAGAAGGATAGCTATTGGTGAACTGAAAATCCATTAATTTTTCAGATATCGTGAGATGCGGTTATCTCACAATATCTGAATAATTATCGATAACGGTCACTAATCTCTACACATTTCTACACGGGAAGAACGGAGAATATGTAATTCGATGGACAAATTTCAACTACATACGGACACGCAGGTAAAAGTAGTCTGAAGGACACAGCCAACAATGAGTAGAGAAACTCGCATCGGCCATCAATCAGGGAACTTTTTGCTGAAATGCAGACAACATCTCACGATATCTGAATAATTATCGATTAACTATCATTAATCTCTACATAATTCTAAATGAAAATTCATTGCTAAGTGAAATGAAAGCATCAGACAATTGCTGGTCGTAACAAAATATTCGAAAAGGTTTCTGAACCACCCTCCACTTAGCCACCTCGATCCGGCCGAGTAAAGCTAAAAAAACATTACTTAAATAAAATGACTTGGTCGATGGGCCAAAGCTCTTACGTATCAAGAACATTGTACAAGTCCCTCAGATGTCGTGACTTGTAGAAGAAATTTCATCCTTACCAGATTAAGAATGGGGTGGGCTCACTTATTTTTGAGCCAATGTCGGCACATGTGTTCCACGAAGTAGAAAGTTGCTCGATGTGTCCCACCAAATTGAACGGTACAATTTTTGGGTCTATAGAGAAAGCGTGTAAGACAGGCCAGCGAAAATTTGAAACCTTCCTTCTGACTTTTGGAAGAAACGGGACTGGTTTACTGTATATAATAATTATACTTACGTGACAATAGGGTGTTGAGAAAGAATGTATTTATTAGCGTGAACATGTGATAAAAGAGGTCTTAGGCAAAATTTTCACCCCATCGACCCTCAATTACGTTAGGTACACAATACATGTAAAGGGTGATGGAGGAACTCTAGTGCTCTTCCACCCTCATTGTGTGAATATTATGTAAATAAAAAAAATGTTTTGAAGACATGAATGGGTCTAAGTTTAAAAACTGTCTTAGCTGTTCACAACCTTCAGAGATATGACCTCAGACTGCTTAACCCGGAATTTCCTTCAGTGGTCTTGTCTTATTGAAAAACTGCTCAGTTGCAAGGAGTGCACAATGGAAAGGTACAAAAAAAAAAGAACCAAAACGATATTTCTATAAAGCCTCATGAAATATATGGCGTATCATAAAACTATGAGTACCACATGGTCACAATCAACTTTCAAGCCGAATTGATTCACATAAAAATGTTCACATGAAAGGAGTGATAAACATTTCAAGGATGGAAGTAGAATAAAACTATAGAATAGCCAGCTTTGAAGAATCTTCAAGGCTGGGAGATCAACTCAAAACTAGGTTTGTACTGCATAATCACTCTAAGCGGATCCTCAAATAGGTTGACGCTACTGACGGCTCCAGATCATTATTAATATTTTAGGCATCGAAACAGTAGACATCCTAGCCGGAATAGATATTTTGGAACATTACATAAATAACAGAAACATTAGGCTGAACTGGAATTTGTGGTGTTTAGTGGCCGTTAACCAATGATTATTTGGAGATCGTGAGGTGCAGTCTGGTGTGATGTAGGTGTTAGAAAAACATTTTCTTGTAATGCCAACGTTTCAATCTTTTTTCAAATCATCTTCAGGGCTAAAAATGTTTGTTTTCCGTGTATGTGTAGATGTGTTTTGTATTAAGAGTGCCAGTGAGATACGAATGCACCTCATGATCTCCAAATAATCATAATCTGGAATCTTGGGTCATTAAAAGACAAATCAATGAATATACCGGGCATAAGGTAAGCAAAACGACTACTTGGAAAAACAACCGATCAGCAAAAGAGGAATTCCTTCACACTAGAAAAGGTTTAAAATAATATTTACAAAAGGGTGTATTATATGTATCTCCAATAAAATACCACAAAAAATGTAATTAACATGAGATGACAGCACAGCACGTTATATACAATCGGCAATAACAAACAAAAAGTTATGTAGCAAGAACGACAATTCTTTAATAATGAAGAACCTTGTTACATATATTCGTGAGAGAAAATCTGAATTTTAATAAAAAGACGGAAATCTTGCAGAAGAATCAGCATAACTCAAAAAATTAAATACTTTTAAGAAAAACAGTCTGTTTTATTCAAAAATTAAATTAATTTTAACTTCATGAACACTTTTTAAATCGGAAAATGAAAACTCATTTCACTTCCCAGCAAGTAAACAGCAGGTAAGCTGAAATGATATTTTCCCGGCAAACACCCGCATACGCCACATAGTTTCGACCACGCCCTGAGTGGAAAAACGTGTGTCAAAGAACGAACTTAGTGCAAAACTGCGTACGTGAGACGTGTTTCAAGGCAAAAGCCGTAAAAGGTTTTTCACCCAAACCAACTGTTACCTCGCACGGTCGGAACATCGCTAAATCTCCGGATAAATGATGATTCAGTGGTCTAAAAAGTATTCCTTTCGTTGATGAAAGAAACGATAGACGTGCTGAGTAACTTCAGAATGCCTAATGTTACTTTGATGCAGAAAAATTTAACACCTCTGATCTTCAGAATTTTACTTTAAGGCATTCATGCGGCTTAAATCTAAAAAAGAATCTCCGGATGGGTGCGGTTTTTATATTTCAACACGGGATTATCCAGCCTATCCGGGTTTTAAATTTCATTGAATAAGCCCATCCCGCTGAATCCTATTGTTTCCTATTTTCGAATACAGAACATATATTATTGGATAAGGTATTGGAATCGAATATATAACACATCTGGAAATCTCTCTTAAGGAATAAGGATTTTCTATATACAAAATAATATGAAAAACACGTAAGTATAAACAGAGTATCCACTCTGTAGTTCACCCTGGTGTTTTCTTTAAAAAAAAGTTAACGTGCAAAGAAAACCAGCTTTTTTTATCATTAGCTTTACTTTGGAAATTGCATTAATTAATTTTTTTTTTCAATTTCTCACAATGCACCAATTACCTTTTACCATGTTTATTAGTAGAGCTTATTCTAAATTTAGACCTGCATAAATTCGTTTCTATGATAACTAATTAAAATGCAAATAGTTAATAAAATGCAACTAATTTTAAAATTAATTTTAGCGCAGTTTTGTTGTAAACGTTTAAGTGATTTAATCTCTCTCTCTCAAATAAGAAAAAAAATAAATAAAAAAATCAGATCTTCATCGATGGAAAAATTAGGTGTAAAATATTTTGTTTTTAACATTGTACAACAGGTTACATCCTAGAATCCAGTAAGAGCGAAATGGGTTGTTTAAATAAACCTCAAGGGTTTAGATTTGGTGAACAAAGCTTTTGAAATAATTGGTGAAAGTCTCCGGTGGAGAAAAAAAAAACAACCGAAGCACGTCCTTTCTTCTTGAAACTTCTTTATGGGTGAAATTGACTGGCAAGACAGAATTATTTTATTTTTAAAGACTTCAGAAGACTTTTTGGGAATTTATTTATATCGTTTGCTTTCAGAGTTGAGAAAAGATTTTTACAATTTTATATATAAACGCTTACGGTTTTACGTAACACGATGAAATAACGTAAAATTATTTCTGTCATAAAGGAGGGCTTAATGTGAATTACCCTTTGGGGTTTGTGGGTTAAGGATAATACAATTTTACAATATATTTATTTATTTATCTGGTTCTCAACTGAAATTTCAACAGGATTCGACCCTAGAACCGTTAGCAAGTTAGAATCAGATATTAATTATTTGGCTAGTGCAATTTTCAAAATATAATAACCTACCTATTTCCTACAATGGCATTTTTAATTTTTTTAGTCTCTTATCTATGCGTTGTATAAATCTGATAGAGAATCACGTCAATCAATAAATTGTTACACTGAACATGTAATTTTTATAGTATCATCTTTATTTTATTTACAAACGCGTACAAATATCAAATGAAAATTCACAGAATAAAAAATAACAGTAAAGACGACAACCATCGTCAATGTAGCAGGATTTACACTTTAAAAAATATAAAAATAATATAAACGTACACGACTATTAAATCCATTAGATTTCATGGCCCGATTGACTAAACCTCTTTCAATTAATTGATCTTTATGTATCGGTTGAGTTTTAAAAAAAGCCAGTGTCACAAACGAGATTCGAACCCTTGACCTTCAGCTGAATACGCTATTGCTCTACCACTTGAGCTATCGTGAATTCGATTCACTCGGACGCCATCTTCCCATCTCAATTAAGTAAAAACTATGTTGAGCACATATGTAAAACAGAGTAAATTAGTATTTAATAATGAATATCACAAATAAAAATTAAATTTAAATAACAAAAAACAAAATATTGCGGCAACTAAATTGGCCCGTTAACTTTTGCATCAGATGAACATAATTGAAACGACATTTTTAGCACGGATTATCAATTTTGCTTTTTAAGGTGAAATTAGCTCTTTATTTAAAAAATAAAAAAACTTCTTTTATTGATAATAATATGAGCAATCGTACTTTTTAATAGTCCAACTATGATATATTCAAAAAACTCATATTAGACCGATTATATTGTTTTATATTTATTTTATCTATTTTTTAAAGTTCTAATTGTAATCATTTTTCATTTTTGTTTACTAATATCAGATATACTTTGTATTTCGCCAATCAAAAACAACGTATCATCATGAGCCTATATTAATTATAAAAATAAATGGGCAACATCAATGTTTATAGTTTACATCAATTTTTTAAAAACATCCATTGAATAATATGAGATTATTATAATTTACAATTTGATTACCATAATTTTTATTTGTCTGGTTTTTAGTGGCCGTTATTTGACGATTATTTGGAGATCGTGAGATGCAGTCTGGTGTGACTACGTTTAGAAAAACGTTTTCTTTATCGTGCCAACGTTCCGATCTTTATCGAGATCATCTTCAGGGCCCAAAGTATTTTGTTTTCTATGTAGATGTGTCATTCTAGTCCGTTGCGTTGGACACATATAATGACACATCTACACGGAAAACAAACATTTTGAACTCTGAAGATGATCTCAATAAAGGTCGAAACGTTGGCAGCATAAAGAAAATGTTTTTATCAAACCTACGACACACCAGACTTGTATCTAAATCTTTTAAAATTTAGTCGCTTTAGCAATGAAAAGATGTTATGAAAATATGCCCATATTGAAAATTACTTTTTCTTTATCGAGCGACGTTTCGATCATTATTGAGATCATCTTCAGAGCTCACAGTGTTCGTTTCCTGTGTAGATGTTTGTAAAGTCTGTGCAGAATGCCAACTCTCACGAATGACATATTTATAAAGAAAACCAACACTTTAAGCCCTGAAGATGATCTGAATAAAGATCGAAACGTTGGCATGATAAAAAAGGTTTCTCTAAACCTACGTCACGCCAGATGACATCTCACGATCTCCAAATAATATAATTTACTATATCATCATTGTATTCTTATTATTTGATAGATACAGAGACGTATAAATAGTGCATTTGGAACAGGAAATGATGGAAATCGAGTTGTACTGATAATACCCAGGAGTTCAACATCCGTTTCATGTCAGATAGTTGAAGGTGTAAAACTTAATCCCACCATTCATCTTTAACAGGTTAATTACTTCATGTTAGAGCTGACATCATAACTAGACCCAAAAAGATCCTAAAGTAACTTTAGTAAGACCTGTAAATCCTATATCTGTAAATTACTGGCTCATGAAAAGAGATAACCCCCACGGAATTCTTACAATGTTAGTATTGATTACAAGCAAAGGGAAAAAGTTGTTTTTTACGTCGACAGTGTTGCTGTGATTGGTATCAGTTTACACCCTTGTTTACGTCCGATTCCATCTCTGTATCTATCGATGCTCCTTTTTCCGATTTCACCCTTTCCCCGAGTGCGACGATCCGGTCGTAACGTTTTACGGCCGCCTTATTTAGTTTGCCGTAATTTCTGATCTTGTTTATTACATAATATATGTGTATTTTCCTTGAGGGTTTGTTCAAAGCGTACAATATATCCGAGATAGACGACAAGATAAAGCCGTATATCGTGATTAATCAACTACTTTTTCCTAGAGTGCTAAATATTATTTATATCTGATATATTTCCCCTTGATAAACAGAACCTTTTATATTCTAATGTCACGACATAACCTAAATATGAAACATTGTACTTTCGTTATTTATTTAAACCAAATGCATTTTTAACTCATAATATTAAAATATTAAAAATAATGGTGCGTGGTGACGAGGGTATTTCAGAGGTTTTTAATGTACGTTGTGGTGTGTGTCAGGGGTGTCAGTTAAGCCCAATCTTATTACCTCTCTTTTTCCATTACCTCGCAACTGTCCTGGAATATGGAATTCGTATAGGCAATAGTTAATCATATAGTTAATGGTAACTAGCTTAGAAAGAAATATTGAACTATTTGCAAATTACTGGGGGCAGTGGAACCTCACGGTTAATTTACAGAAGTCCAAAATCATAGTAGTTCTTTTTCTCTGGATCTCTTGTTCTTTCAGGGGCAATCTCATCGAGATTGTAAATAAATACAAATGTTTCCTAGTCATATTTACCCGGAGACCCTCTAGGACAAAGCACCTCTTGGAAAGCATCAGTGATTAAATTCGCTCTCAATAACATATGGTCAGCCTTCTTACTCAAAGAAACAAATCCCTATTAAAGTCGTTTAATATTTTTAAGGCGATAAGTCGTGGAATTCTGCGTTATGGCTGTCGAATGTGGGGATAGCAGAAGTTAAAAAAACCATAGGAAAATGTGTAGAGATTAGTGACCGTTAATAGGTAATTATTCAGATATCGTGAGATGCGTTCTGGTGGTAGGTATCAGAAAAACATTTTCTTTATCCTGCCGACGTTTCGCTCTTTTATTGAGATAATCTTCAATGCCCGGGATTTACAAATATAGTTTACATTTAGAAAATACATATAGAATGTGGAAAAGTGAATTTATGCTCTTTTCACCTCTCAACAAGCCGACGACGTGTACAAAATAGTCTCTTCTATACCCACTTCCTTCCCCACCCCTTCAAAATCCAACATACATAAACGTTGAACAACACAATCTCACTGGCACAATTACACAGAAGACAAACACTTTGAGTGAGTAGAAATACTTTGATGGAATATAAAATATATTTTGCATTGTATAAATTCACTTTTCCACATCCTATATGCATTTTCTAAATGTAAACTATGTTTGTATATCCCAGGCCAAGAAGATGATCTCAATAAAAGATCGAAACGTCGGCACGATGAAGAAAATGTTTTTGTGGTGCCTATATTACACCAGACCGCATCTCACGATATCTGAATAATTACAATAGAAAAAGATCAACTTTTTATGTAACAAAGTTATTCACATTCATTTAATTAAGGTTTTAAGCTGGGATAAAGGGGATACTTCTCGGGTCCTGGTCGCCCGCCTTGCGTAATATATATGTATATATAGCGGTCATTAATCACCACACGCTTTGAATTTAATTTTTGCGACAAAGAAAGTCTGATCTGAACCATATTGTGAAGATTTGTAGGATAAATTACCTGGCAATCTTCTAATGAAAAACATTTGTTGCTAATAAAACTGACAAACAACCAAAAATCTATACAGTACAGTGTTATCTAAATACGTGTGATGACTTCAAATTTGTAAAATGTAAAATTACACCAGAAGAAATTTATTTTTTGTGAAGAGAAGGAAAGCCTTATATTAAAATAGTTAGGAGACTGACAACAAATTCACCCTAGTTTAAGAAATGATATTCTCCGAAAAAGCCAAAGGCTGCGAGAGCCAGGTGTAAAGAATGTCGAATGGAGGAAAATCGTCGGTTTCGAACTGTGGTGGTTGAGGAAATGCCTTGATCTGCAGGCAGATCGAACCAGGAAATAAAGTCAGACTTCTCATGAGGCTCTCAGAGACGAGGAAATGATATTAAAAATATATTTGAAGTAATTTGTCATACGTAGAGAAGACAGATTATCCTGGAGAAAAAACTGATGCTACAGAAAATGGAAGGCAAAAGATAGAGGAGCCGACAAAGTTCAAGATGGATGGATGATATTCTGAAGGTAGACTTAACCGTTGGGAAATTGGTGACGGTGACGACCAACGGGGACCATGATGTCCCGTAGTGTCGGAAGCGTATAAATCAAATTACAGAAGGAAGACATGCTTGAAAAATTAATTTTTTAATTATTTCTACATTGGTACATGGCAAAACATTTTTCCCACCGTGGAATTTTCTTTCTGTAGTAGTTTATGTAGTATTCTATACAAAAATAAAACTGTAGAAAACGTCTTGGAACCTGCACATGTTCATGCTAAGTGGATTATTTAAAAATATGATTCAATATAATATGACGTATTTTTGGAAAAATTCGATAGTTTAAACAAATTTAAAAATGAATTCCTTTAATAAAAAATTATTGCTATAGTTCAGCAGCTATCTAACACAAATCTATTAAAAATTTTTACACAAAAAACAAAAACAAAACAACAACGAGTAATTAATAAAGAAATAAAATTGAATATGCTTACTTTTGTTACTGGCAATTTTTATACCATTTTGCTCTTTTTGGTCGAATATTAACAAAAACAACTTCGTTTAAATTTTTATTTACGTAAAGAATATGTCAATAGGAGCTAGATTAAAAGAATAGTTTGTCTTATATAATTATCAGTTTAAGACTATTTAAAAGCTTGAATCTTATAGTTTATTCAGCAGGTTCACTTAGGCACAGGTGTTCACAGGTATTGCTGGTATCACATGTATATTCTCTGCAATATAGCTATCTCCGTAATGCGCTCTAAGGAGGATTGATTTAAACCTAATGGGATTGCATATTAATAATAATCTCGTTTACCGTAATTATAGCGGTATGTGCGGTCTCTGGCGTCAACCAACCTAGCTTGACCCCGCATGTGTTGCATATTAAAAACGTAAACTGTGATGTCGGACTGTCTACAAATATTAACCCAGCTTTTTTTCCATTAGAAAGATCAAATACAATGGACAAATTTTATAAATTACAAAACCCTGACGATGATCTCAATCAAAATCGAGCCAATCAAATAAATTGGCACGATAGAAAAAACGTTTTTCTAAACTAACATCGTACCAGACCCCCATCACACAATCTCTTCATAATCATTAATCAACTTCACTAAATACTACAAAATATACAAAGTGAAATCAAGATGAACTATATGGAAAAATCCTTATTTCAAGTATAGTTTTGTTCTGGCCCGTAGTGAAGACATTTGAACAAAAACTTGGTGATAACAGTTTGCTGCACAGATGCACGACGATATAAAACACATAATTTTTTTCAGCACAGCAAAAATTCCGCAGATAAACGCAAATAAAGATATTATAATAACAAAGTAGATTGTACAGTACATCTAATTTATTCATTTTATAAAATCAAACCTTAAGGTTTCATCTAATAACGCATTTTAATTTGGGTAGTTAAAGCTCTCTCATTGGAGATAAATTGATCTGACCCAAATATGTGACCCCACCTAAAAAAGAACTTGATAACATATTTATTGTCATTTTTCTTTCTATTTTCTCTCTCTCTTTTTCGCTCATTTTACCTTGCTCTCATTCAGCATCTCTCTTTCTCACTCTTTCCTTTCTTCACACACTCTGTTATTCTCTCTTTCTTTTTCCCCACTATACCCTCACTTAGAAAGGATAAATGATTGTGGTGTTCAATCCGTTTTACATAGTTCGTTCCTACTCACATTAAGTGTTTTTTTTTGGAACGATCCGGATTTCAAGCCCTTTATTCCATCATCAGGTTGTAGGGGTCGTGCAACCTGATGATGATCTAAAGGGCTCGAAATCCGGATCGTTGCAAAACCACTTACTGTGTGTAGGAACTACCTTTTTAAAAAGGACATCCCTCAAATTGTCACTCACTTTCTCCCTCTCTTTCTTTTCCATATCATCTTTTGAGTATATATATCTGTATCTCAATTTCCATCTCACAAACTCTCACTTATCCATTATTAATTTGTATATTCTCTCCTTCACAGATTTATCTGATCTCTTACCCTTTATTTCTCATACTAACTTTCTAACTATTTCCCTTTCTGTTTATTTTTCTTTGTTCAGTTTTCTCGCTTTTATTTTCTCCTTCTACCGCTCTTTCTCTCTTTCTTTCACCCTCTTTCCATCTCTATAGGTTTCTATTTCTAACTTTATTTCTAACTTTCTATCTATTTTTTCGTTATTTTGTTTTCTCTCTCTCTCTCTCTCTCACTCATCACTAACTCACTCACTCTTACACAGATAGGCATTTTAATTACTTGCTTACCCTATCCTTAATATCTGATTTTTTCTCCCTTTCTACATCTTTCCAAATTATCTGTTTTCTTTAAAACCTTAGCTCACCTTGAATACTAAACCCGCAATACTTGCCGGTCTTGCAGAAGTGTATGTGTTAAGCGCCGATACGGTTTTACTTACTAGGAACGTTACGCTAATTAATTAATCAATTAAATAGATAATTAATTAGTTGTAGATATTAAAGAAATTAAAATTAAATTACTAATTGATAAATGAACAAGAATAGAAAGCCTAAAGTTAATAGCCCACATGATCATATCCCATATCATATCTGTAAAAATTGTTGTTTTAGGTATTTTCTTATCTTTCCTTGTTCCCATGTACTCCTTGAATTTAAGATTTTCTTTAGCTCATTCAATTTTTTTTGACGTTTTTTTATATAGATTTTAAAATATTCCGTTGTCTCCAATTGTTCCGCTATTGAGTTAGCCGATGCTGTAATACTTTTTGTGTGAGTACAAACATAATTATCATGTTTCCATGTTCTAACGAGTACGTTATTTACGGAGATATTAGATTATTTGATTATATTAAGTTTCGATCTTGGGAGAGAATTCTGAATGGAAAGCAAGGCAACGGAAAGACGTAAAGTAAACACTAATTCCAACAATCGTATTAGACAAATATGGAGAGCAAACGGTATGTTTCAGAATCCAAAATTCCCAGATCTTACCTGTGACACTAACCTCAAAACGTCATAGCTTTTTCACCAAGATAAAAATCAAATGATGATACGATTATTGTATCTATAACGGTCTTTCTGTTCTATTCCAGTATGACAGGAATTACATTATGGTTTCGTCATTTCTGAAGCATTGTTCTTTCTATCCTTGATATGGTTGTATATGTACCAGCCTTTTCGCTTTGTTCAGTGCAGACTCTTTGGCTTAACTATGTTTATTACCCAGTGTCGGCATTGAATATGATGAGAAGCTAAAACGTTCCGGGAAGACAATTCTCACAGCTCGGTCAAAATAATCTGAACTGTTTCAATTTCACATTAATCACCTCATAAGCCCCCCATATGTACTTCAATTTATACAGGTTTTGTTATTTCTTGATGTGGTTTATCTGCCTGTTGGTCTTTGTATTTTGAATGTGGATTAGTCTACTATTTACGGAGAAACATTCTTGGATATTACTGCTCAAATATAAGATTTTGAAAATATTCTCTATAGACTCTCGTCTTCCTCATAAAAGCTTAAAATTTTCCGCTCACCTCAGTGTCGTTCCACCACATGTGGAGCCTGTAGTTGCGCAGGACGGTGGGGCTGTCGTTGATATGGTCCAAGGCGAGTTTCACGGCAGGCATCACGCCGCGTCCGATGTGGGATTCCGGTACGTGTCGGCCGTAAGGGAAAAAGCCGGCGATGTAGAGGTCGTGTCTTTTGTTGAGGCCAGTGGGCCGCTGGGCCGCGACCACCACCCAGCAGAGCGCCCCCGCCCCCAACCACCACGACAACATCGGTCACCGACACCTAAAACACAAAAAATAAAATAGTAAGTAAAACATCACTTGTTAAGTTTCTTGATTATATTTTGCTCAGACATCATCAGAGGAGAAAACAATGGTAAAGGAGTCTACCTAATTGACCTAATTAAGTTTCTAGCAGATGTTTTCTATGGCAATGTTTGAAGCCCATTTCAAAATCTGTGAAAAGTTAATTATGTAAATTTGTTGAATTTTTAAGATTATCTGGCCCTGATGATGGCATTAAAATAGGTCAAAACCTTTTTGGAGAAGATTTCAATCTGTTATACCGAGATACAGATTATTCCTGATAATGTTAAAACGTCTCCACAGATTCACCATATTATTAGAAGCGAAAAATCGAAATGTCGTATGCCGAAACGGGGAGTTTGTGTCGGAGTGGATCTAAGTTACGATAGCTCAAATGAGTAAAGCAACAGTGTATTGAGCTAAAGGTTGTGGGTTCGAATCCCGTTCGTGACAATAACTTTTTGATTTAAATCAACACCACATACAAAGAATGGTTAATCGAAAGAAGTAATTTGGTCAAACAGACTACTAAACATAATGAATAATTATTAGATCAAATAAAAATCGTCTGCAAAGTAGGTGGGCAGTAGTGTTTCTACACATTTCGTGCACGGACATGCGCTCATATTAATACGTAGGGAATACAATTAATGCGCGATTATCTAGAAAACAACCCGAATAATCCCTAAAAATGACATAAGAAATCGACAAATGATTTTAGAGATGTTTGCCGTGTATGTGAATGTACGTTTGCGCTTGTGCGGAAATTGCGATAAAATTCGTACGGTACTAGTTGGAAACTAATTTGCATCTGCAAAATTCATCAAAATCAGTATAATGATTTTGTCGATATCGCTGTGTATTTTGCGCTTGCATTCACAGGCGAAACCATTGATTCGATAGTGATGAAGTCGAAAATGAATCTGGTATAGTGGTAATTCCGTGTACAAGGAATTAACTACAGGCAGACAGATTCAAAGCCAAATTTGTTCAGAAAAGTATGAAATTCAAAATGCGAGTGAACATTTTCATTTTTAGGAAATACGTTTTATCCGACTTCTCGCATGAATACAAGACTTCACTGCGGTAGTTCGTAAGCAATGGTGGTCGATACATTTAACACTTTCAATACGTTGGGACGTCTTTGAACGCATTGGTTTAGGCGTTGACAAAGCGTTCATGACTGTAAAGTAAGCGTCCCGGGTTCGAATCCAGCGGCCCTGCACAATAAACAAAAAAAACAGAGATATGAAAATAATTTGATGACTTTCTTAATAAATGAAATCTCCATGTTTCACGTTCATAGTATGAGTGGAATTAAATGATTATAAAATATGCAACTATTATATACAATAGCAAACCTAATGTATTGGTCAAACCCAAAATTGCTTAATTAAAAAACAATTTTCATGGGAATGAGGAAACAATTCGTAAACTAAGGAAAATTACTAGAGCTAACACAAGCAAAAACGTTGCAATCCCCGCTGAGACGTAGAATTTTGCTCTCCCTACAAAAACAAGCTTCTTTTTTGTTGAGGAAAATTTGAGGATTGCTGACTGGACACAGATCCGACAAATATCAATAGAAGAAAATGTACTTGTGAAACGTACCTTCCCTATTTGCTTAAATGAAACGGAGATACTTTCGGTAAAGCCGGTTCTGATATCCGCCCGACCGAACCACTATCAAGATTACGTATTTTATCAAGTTTCACCTAAAAAAGCATCCTAATGTAAGTCAGATATAAATTCGCAATTAAGACAATAAATCACTAAACACAACGGTCCTTAAATTTTGCAAATTTCAATAAGTTTTTATAAAAATATAACCTATGTTTATTTGTTTTACGATTTTCTAAATACATATGTATATTTGTATTTATACTTTATATTTTTATTGTATACATTCAAAAACATGATAAAAGTTATAACTAAGCATACATACAATACAATAAAAAACACAAAGAAACATTTTAAAATGGGTTAGAACAATTTATAATGTCACCATAGTTCAAGTGGTTAAAGCAGCGGTGTGTTAAGCCAAGGTCGTGGGGTCGAAACCCGCTCGTTCCTCTAGCTTTTTTATTTCAACTAAAACGTTGCATATAAAGATTAACTAATTGAAAAATGTAATTTGTTAATAAATTACTAAATATATTGAATTTTCAATCTATATTCAAGCAATGTCATATAAAAATTTTTAATGGAAAAGATTCCTTAAATTTATTTTAATTAACATAAAATATATCTATATTTTCGATAAAGTTTAAGAAATTTGTTGTTCTTGGTAAAAAAAGAAAAAACTGAAGTCGGCGTAATTAGTTCCATGGAGAATAACTTCTGGAATGATAAGGTATTAATTAAGTTAGTTCGGTTAAACAATGATGAACAATGATTTATCGAATGTAATAATTTATATAATAATTCGAAAATTAAAGAATTTCCTTCTATTCATAACAGTCGTCGAGTTTAGATTCGACATTTTGTATATCTCGTTTATTCTGTAACGTATGAGGCGTAAAACAAACACTGAACTGCTTATATGGGACTGAAACGAGTGGATTGGAAGGGCGAAAGAAAACGTTGAACAGTAATCAATTAGCCTTACAATGAAAAAGTAAGACCCAAAATTTGTTTTGCTTTACTTTTTTTAAATATGTGTTTATCGGACTTTCCATAATGATACCTTAGAACTTTACCACATTCAGGTCAAATTAGTAGCCAGTCTGGTATAGCGTCGTTAAATATGATAGGATATTTTTTTTTATGGAATGTCGTAACTGAGCATATGGTAAAATTCAAAAGAATATTATTAGTTGAACACCAATTATTAAGCTTTATTAAGTCATGTTGAAGTTGTAACCAACTGTGGAGACAATTAATTTTAAAGGCTTTCTTTTGAATCACCTACCAATAGTGTATCATAAACGGATCAAAGAGAATCAGAAATATCGTTTACATAGATTTAAAAAAAATGGCCGGAAGTGCGAGCTTTGAAAAATTCCAAAATCTGCTAGAAAAATATGTGAAAATACCGATTTTAATTTTTCTTTGAACATTCACTACTGTACACACGATGCGTATCAACCTAATAAACCTAATTGTTGTAATTTTCATAGTAGAATTTATGATCAACACCATCAAAAGCTTTAAAAATTTCCGTATAAATAAAATCAACTTTTCCTCCTTCTGAAAAAGATTGTAATATATAGTGTTGAAATATTATTAAGTTTGTTAATGTATCTTTCCGATCAAAAACCGTATTAATTTAGAATAATAAAATTTTTAGAATATTGGCTTTAAGTAATTTAATACGATGCCAAGGGGCGTCGGTGGCCGCAAGGTTCCGTCTTTGACAGGGCGCTCATCACTAAGGTGAAGGTCCCGGGTTCGAATCCAGCGGCCCTGCATTCGAACCCGACATACTTACAAATTTTTTTTTCAAACCGGCACCCTGAGGGTTTATCTGACCTATGCTGTTGTGAACCCTCGAAAAAAAAATACGATGCCTCCAAAAACTTTGCTTACAAGAGGTTGTAGGCTGTATACAAATTGGTTTTTAATTACAAATTTTATTTTTATTACCATTTAACAAAACCAAAACTATATAAATACTTTTTAAAAACATAAAGAAAAACTCCTGTAGATAGGAATTTATAAAAATGAAACCAATATTGCGTTTATATTATCCTGAATGTTTTACTGTGAATTAAATTATACAAAGATGGAGGTAACCTTATCAAGAATCAAGAAAAAGAAATTTAAGTGTCCATTTTTCAAAATACTATTTATTACGTGTAGAGATTAATGACAGTTAATCGATAATTATTGAGATGTGAGATGCGGTCTGGTGTGATGTAGGTTTCAGAAAAACATTTTCTTTATCGTCCCAACGTTTCGAACTTTAATGAGATCATCTTCAGGGTTCAAAGTGTTTGCCTTCTGTGTACTTGTGCCATTCTTGCGTGGGCTATCTGAACACGACAAGCGAGAATGGCACAAGTTCACAAAAGATAAACATTTTGTTCCCTGAAGATGATCTTAATGAAGGTCGAAACGTTGGCTCGATAAATAAAATGTTTTTATGAAACCTACATCACCCCAGACCGCATCACACGATAGCTGAATAATTCTAAAAAAATATTTGTAGAGAGTTTCTAGGAGTATTTGAAACTTTTAATTTTATAAAATCACTGGAAAGACTGCAATATTTTTAGGAGTTCAGAAGACATCAGGAGTTCGGTTGGGTGATATACTTCCAGAATTCTCAATAACTATTTCTACTTACAACTTAACGTAATAATCCAGCTGAAATTTTTGGCTGGTTATATTTTATTACTTTTTATACTGTTTCGTGGTGTCGTTATTCTTAAAACATTTTATTTTTATATATTTTCTTACATGGGGAATCCATTGAAAAAAAAAATCGGTTCTATTTTGTTTAGTCTTTTGTTTATATTGGGTTGTCCGGAAAATAATGCAGGATTTTGGTATTAAACAAAAAAAAAGAAACTAGTTACTTTAAAGCAATGTTCTTTAATCAAAATAATTTCCCATACTCTCAATACATTTCTCCCAACGTGTTGGTAACTTATTAATTCCGTCTGAGTAGAATTCAGAATTTTTAGAATTGATAAAGTCAATAAATGCATTTTCCAGTTCCGTTTGATTTTTGAATATTATGTGTTGTAAGTAGTGGTCCAGGTGTCTAAAAAAATGGTAGTCAGTAGGCGAGAGGTCCGGAGAGTAGGGTGGGTGAGGCAAAGTTTCATAGCCAAGCTCCAATAATTTTTGTGACGTTACACGTGACACATGTGGTCGAGCGTTGTCATGCAACAAAATGGGCCCTTTCCGATTGACCAAAGAGGTGGTCAGCGACGGTCGTTTTACTGACTTTGAGTTGCTCTGCAAGTTCTCGAACAGTTGTTTTGGGGTTTTCTTCCACCACTGATCGCAGAACATCATCATTAAGAGAGGAAGGCCTTCCACGACCTTCTTCATCTTCAAGGCTGAAATCTCCCTCCCGAAATTTTTTAAACCACCTTTGCACAGTGCACTCATTAACACAACCCTCGCCCCAGACTTGGTTAATGTTTCTAGCCGTTTGGGCTCCGCTTCGGCCGAGTTTAAACTCGTAAAAGAAAATCGTACGAAATTCTCGCTTTGACATTATAAGGATGACTGAATTATTTCCAAGTAGCGGAATGCTACAGAGGTAAACAAACAATATCATTTGGAAGAGGATTAATAAGTGTTGACATTCATACAAATGAGTAATCCTGTAAACGTAAACAGAATATTTTATATAGATTTTTTTTAATGAAAACTTAAAATCCTGCATTATTTTCCGGACAACCCAATAGTATGACACCGATTCCAGTAATGTAAGTTCAAAAACAGCTACTTGTTCATGTATTTCCATGGCATTCAAACTTACCTCAACACTATTTTTT
>CM077111.1:5036751-5082247 GCA_039619505.1 Cimex hemipterus | reverse complement strand
AAAAAATAGTGTTGAGGTAAGTTTGAATGCCATGGAAATACATGAACGAGTAGCTGTTTTTGAACTTACATTACTGGAATCGGTGTCATACTAATTTTCAAGCTTGGAATGCGTCTGTCGATACTTTTGTACAAGTTAAAAGAAAAAAATCCATGTTGCACAACTGAATGACATTGATAAAGCGACTAAATTTTAAAAGGTTTGGATTGATTAATTGATGATTAGTATTCATGAATAACGATAAAGATTATTTGGAAGTCGTCAGATTCTGTCTGATGTGTCGTAGGTTTGATAAAAACATTTTCTTTGTCGTGCCACGTTTCGACCTTTATTGAGATCATCTTCAGGGTTCAAAGTGTTTGTTTTCCGTGTAGATGTGTCATGTGACCAATGCAACAGACTAGAACGACACATCTACACAGAAAACAAACACGTTGGCCCTGAGGATGATAATAAAGATCGAAACATTTGCACGATAAAGAAAATGTTTCTCTAAAACCTACGTCACACGAGGCCGCATCTCTTTACCTCCAAATAATGACACCACACAAATAATCATAAGGAATACAAAATACACATATTTACGAACTTATTTGGTTTTTCTATCATGCTGAAGTATCCAATAGTAAAAGTTTGAATAACAGAAATTGCTATATTTTTCTTAATAAAACCATTAAAACTTTTCTCAAAAAAAAAAAAAAAAAAAATAGGACAGAGTGAGAAGAAAATTTAAATATAAAATATTGTCAACTGGCTTCACGAAATATCAGAAAGAATAAAACATTACATTAGAAATGATTACAATCCCCGTGATTAATATCGGGGAAACATTAAACATTAATCGCAATTTGTAGGAAAGCCCAAACCAATTCGTTAGAAGTATTTCAAGTAGCAGTAAGTATTCACCATTAATTTTGAAAACCTGGTCTTGTTGTATTTTTAAAGTCAAGAAAGAATACAATTGCCCAGGATTTCCATGAGTTATTTTCAACTGAAGATAAGGTAAGGCTAAGGGACAGTTTATCCCTGGCGAGCATTAAAACAAGTGGCCATGCCCCGAACGTGCACAGAATAACCTAGGAGGTTAAGGGCCTTAAATTACTCCAGGCAAGAAGAACACTTCCTTTTTTACGTCGAATAACACGAGCCCTTTCAATATGGAGCGTTTATTAACGCAACGATCAAAATGAATCGTACAAATTTTTATTGTGTGCTTTAGACAAGTATTATTTCAAACTTTGACGTTAAAATGGCTCGGTTTGTGGACAGTCGTTTTACCAGAACAATGATTAACGATGATGGATGATGGGGATAAGACGGAACAGAGCCGAGGCTGCTGCGATAAAAGCCACTATACCGAGTTTCGCTTAGATCCACATTCATTTCACTCTTGTTGTTGTCAAAAGTTGATCGTTAACCTGCTCGGTAGTTTCTTAATGATCCTGTCGTTTCGTTCGTAAATAACAATAAATTACTATTTGTAAACTGTTTACAAAGTTTAATGTACAAGAGAAAAAAGTTAATTGTATATACAGTTAAAAGATAGTTATTTAAAAACCAAAATATTTCATTGTTTCCTACAGTTGTGAAAACAGGAAAAATATTTTCTAAAAAGTCTCCATTTTTATGCTTTTTTAAATTGCTAGGAAGGAACGAAGAATACAGAATATTCTTTTCATTCGTCGTCCTTCTCTAAAACATTCATCCATTATTTTAAGAAATAAATCGATATCTTTTTTATTTTCCGAAATCAGAATTGAAAAAAGCCCCCTTAAAAAAATGCAAAATGTTATTTTTGAACATTTCTGCTATTAAATTCACTAATTTTCGTGGCCCGCTTGACAAAATAATATCTCTGAACTTATCTGTAATTAAGGTATTGATTGAGATAAAAAAAAAGGCATCGTCACAAGCGGGATTCGAACTTATGATCTTCGATTCGGTACGCAGCTGCTCTACCACTTGGGCTACCGTTATTTCGATCCACTCGGACACCAACTTCCCACATCAACCCAACCTTTTAAAATTTTCCCTGCTTATTATTGTAAGGTAAAGGTCCCTGGTTCGAACTCAGGGGCCCTGCATTCTAACCCACGTTTTTTCACACCGGCACCTTGAGGGTTTATATGACCTAAGCTGTTGTCAATTTGAGTAAAAAAGAATTAAAATGAAAACAGAAACGTCAACATTTAAAACAATGTAACATTCTTATTATTTACTTTTATGTTGTTTAATTTCATAGATGCAAAGATGCGGTCTGGTGTGACGTATGTTTTAGAAAAATATTTTCTTTATGGTGCCTACGTTTCGATATTTATTGAGCTCGTCTTCAGGGCACAAAGTGTTTGTTTTCCCTGAAGATGTGTCAATCTTGCCTGACGTGGCTCTCTCAACACGACAGCAAGAATGAAAAAGAAACACTTCGAGCCCTGAAGGTCATCTCAATAAAGGTCGAAACGTTGACATCATAAAGAAAATGTTTTTAGAAAAACTACGTTACATCAGACACTATATCACGACCTCGAAATAATCATCAAGTAATGGTAGCTAAACAGCACACATTACAAATACCAATTTGCAATACTCCACCATTTCTAATATATTGTCTGATTAATTAATATTTGTGTCATTATCATTTCCACTATCTTCCCGATCACTTCATAGGAGATCTCGTGGCCGACGTCTCTTCAGTCAGAGAGAATAATCTAAGGAAATTTGTCGGGATGGAAGGTTAGGGATGTGTAGATTTACGGCAGTTGTGAGGGTTTTGTGAAAATTGCGATAACGGAAACTGATTTTACCTTGAAATAAAGAAAAAAACGTTCGATACGTTGATGGAGTATCTGGTATTTATGGCCGTATGAATGAATTATAATAATCTTTTTCTAATACATCTCCAGAAGGCGAAGGATCATTGGACCATGACGGAACCGAGGAGGAAACAGGAGCGTGAACGTACTCTGGTTCATATCGATTGCCCGAACGACCATTAATTATGCAGCATTTGTGGGTGTATTGAACGTCTCTCTGACCCTGATCGACCTTATCGCTAAAGGTCAATCAAAGAACACGGCCCGAAACATGCCCGCATAACTTGGGCGTTAAATGTAATTATCGTGAAGCCGCTTATGATCAGCCTTGTAAAACGGTGTAACTAACTCGCCAAATTAATACAAACCGGCTCGGAACCCCTCTAAATCCTTCGAATGACAACCTCCTCTTGAATCGATCCGCTGTAATCGTTTAGCGTTTGCACATCACCGCGTGTTGCTGACTTGCAAATTAGATTATAAGGGATTTGATTTGAAATCCGAAACTGGAACAGAGGAAGGAAGAAAATGATGAATGTTAAACATACCAGAGACTTTTTTAGTTCTTAATACCTACTATCAAATTATTTGGCACATTTTTGAACGCTTCCAAACATCTTTAACTAAAACTTTTCATTGAATGCATTTTGTTAAGTAACGCTTTAGAATTTGATTATTAGCTGATGATGTGTGCAGATAATTTTGTAAATGTATTAACGTTTATTGCTATTACAATTTAGACTTTTTAAATGATGCCAAGAAAATCACATACTTAACTGCTTTAGAAGCTAAACAGAACGAAAGTGCTTTTTGAATTACTGACAACAGATTTTCATGATTTGATCTGGGAAATGAGTAAAACGATAATTATTATCCTCCTTTATTTTAAAAGAAATTACACACTATCCGTTTATACCGTCGCTTTGGTAGAAGAAACTAAAAACTTTCATCAAAATTGGAATTAGATTCCAATGTTGACCTAAATAGGTAGCGCATGCGGGGAAACAATAACGTAAAATTTCATATTTTGTGGTGCTTTGTAATGCTTCGAAAACAAAACAACATGAAATATCTACACTAATCGGGGTAGTAAGATTAAAGAGAATTCCTCTCCTTCAAGAGAAGAATTAAAAATTCCGCTTTCTCTTGAATTTCAATTACTCCCGAACCTATAAAACTCACATGAACGGTCGGCTATTCCGTTAACGGTGGTTTTTCAATGAAAAATACTTGGTGACTGTACAGTATTTGTACCGCTATTTTTGCACAGCATGGTAGAGGCTGCGGCGACCGTCAACGGTCAATTAAGCACGAATGCATTATGCATTCAAAGGGTCCTCGCCGTCGAGGCTCTATGCTAATGACAAAGCTCTAAACGCCCTCTTCTTCATTCTCCTCCTGGATAGAGATCGATGCTCCACTGAGCTAATGTTATGTTTCCGCTGCCCGATTTATCAAGGGTTAATTACTTTAGAGATTTGCAGCCTTGTGTGATTGACAAGTTGTTTAAAATTGTTGTTCAGAGCGTACGCCAGTGTATCTCGGGGTGAATCAGTGTTTTTCCGGGCTGATGTCTTCCACACCGGCGCCGCAGGAATATCGAGTGTTGCCGAAGTCGGGCTTGCGTCCTAACAGGTTCATCTGGACCCCACTTTAACGAGGTTAAGAATATACTCGACTAGCATCGTATACTTAGTTATCTTTAAAAAATCCATAAATATACATTAAAGAAATATTCCTTTTTCTGCCTTTGTTTGTCTTTCGACGATTTGACAAAAAAAAAGAGAATAATTTGGCTTCATTACGCATCATCGAATACTTCAAACAGAAAAGTATTTTACTCATGAGCCCTCTTAACCGATAAGTTTGGAGTCTATTGTACCTTCAGGCCGCATAGCCGATAAAATACATGAACGTGCACAGCCCTGTGCAATATAATATTTATGCAATGGGCTAGGATAAAATAAAGGCCGGCAAACGAGAATAATCGATTCTACTCACACACATACAAGACTTATATCTATACAAGTATACATTGCAATACTCCGCGAGGAAAATATAATTAAAAAGCACATAAATATATTTTTTACTGTCTGATTAAGTTACAGAAAAATAATCAAATCAACATTATTACAACAAATCTATAAATTTAATTACTAAACAAATATCACAAACTTAAATTTGAATTTGAAAATCATTATTTCCAAGAAAGAAAATAATAAAACAAGGTTAGTGATCACTATTTTTATAAATTGATCAATAATAAATAGGGCGCTCATCACTGTAAGGTCCATGTCCCGGGTTCGAATCCAGCGGCCCGCAATTCGAACCCGATATAATTACAAATGGGCTTTTTTTTTCAAAAACACCGGCACCCTGAGGGTTTATATGACCTCTGCTGTTGCGAACCCTCGTAAAAAAAAATAAATTATAATAATAATAAATAGGAATATTGTAATTCTATTAATTCTAATTATTCTTGTTAGATTTGATAAAAGAAAATACAGTCCAAAAATCGATAAATGTTACTCTTCAGTTTTCATTTAACTTAGGAAAGAAAAGTAAATATGAAGATCACTCATATTGCAAACAAACAGCTTTTCCCGTTTTTCCTCCATTTTAATTGCGTCGGATTCTCTTTAACCATGGAAACACATCATCTGGAAACGGAAGTTCATCATCATCGAGGACACCGGCAAGTGATTATGGCAGAAGCAATTGACGTTTCTCAGAGCGTGGTGCCCCTGGCTTTTGTGCGATTCCGATAAACTTTTTATTTTGCCTTACACCTAGGCATGCAGCCATAGTACGTATGTATGTCGGGCTGTACGCCCCGCCAAACGAACGCCCAACGTGAGAACAACACGCTGCCCGGCACTGCCGACAAGGAAGGAGACCATCCCGTACGTACAACTTCACAAATTTGTACTACATTGTGGAGAAATCAGTCCCTAATCGGGCGTATTAGGGAGATCTGGATAAAAAACTTATACGGCATTGCAAGCTCGTGAAAAGGTCCACGTCTCCCCCACTGACAGGGAACAAAACGCGATCCCCCCTCCCCTACCAACGACGACAACGACCGACCCGCAGCACCCCAACCGGCAAGGGAACAGCCGACAAACTGGACGTGCCAATAGGAGGGCTGGTAGTAGATATCAGCGCAATATGACGTTAAGGGAGGACAGAAATATTGACATTGCAAGACTGAAACCTTTCCATAAAGCCCGCCAGATCCTAAATGAAATATAAGATGTTTTACCAAGACCTTTATCAACACAGGCGATGCGTAATCCTATTTGGGAAATTGAACTCATTTCCACACATTGAAACATTGTATGCCCCTTTGAGACAACGTGCAGCAACACCCCGCACGAGCAACCCAGGAGAAGGCGGTGCATCGAGCGCCTAAAAGAGAACAAATTTCGAATGACATTATGCCTATTGATGAGTTACGTCTGTGAAAGCATGCGCCCAAGAGTCTAGTTGGAATCTTGTAATTGTATGGGCTGGAATTCACACTGGAAGAACTCCTGGGTTGAATAATGTTGAAGAACCTCACCGCAGCCCGTTATGTCGAAGAAATTATCGAAGACCCTCAAACCAGGGATTTTCTTGGCACGGATTTATTGATTGATCGTATCGGACACCTTATAGAGGCAGAGTCGTTCATCAGTGTTTAGAAAACATGGGAATTTCCCATCTGCCCCTTCCTCCTTGTATCCAGCCCAGTGAAGCACATGTGGGACGCGTTGCACACAAGGCTTTTCGATCACCATCCGCAGTCACTTGACCTGCAACAACTGAGTGCACGTCGCAACATCCATGGAATGAAATTACATATGATATTATGGACAATCTTAGTAACAACAAGAGAGAACATGATACAGGGTGTAGTGGCCTCTTGAAGCTACGGCTAGATGCCACTACTATCTGTAGAATGTTCTCGCCCTCCATACTGCAGCCAATCAGAGAAGATCACTTCCCTATATAAGCAGAGGCACTGCCTCGCTAGAACAGACTCGTCCATGCGACGATGTCTCATCCGTCACTCATAATTAACACAACAAGACTCGAGTTCTCTCATCACTAATGGATGACAACAGAAGACTCCTCGTCATTCCGACGAGCCGTCACAAAAGGAACACCGTCGACGACGACAAGTACTCGCAGCATTAGCCTGATCACCCCGCCTTCTAAACGGCCCACTTGGCCGCGAACACCAAACGCTGCTCTCGGCTATGCTGAACCCCAGTACTTCGGCCTCTGCGGAGTCAACCGACTCCCTACGACCGGACCTCAGCGCCACTCACACGGTCACGGCCTCGATCCGTCGTCACGACTTCTCTCCAAACATAACACCAGCCCTTCTCAGGGCCACAAACTCCCAATCACTAAACAGGGTATTAATTGTTTAAAAAGTTATCGTCTCCAATGAACAAAAAATTGGCATTTTGTTTTCAAAATATTCAAATTAAATTTTCATTCAGTAAAATCCTAATAATTTCTAAAAATTTGGTACCATTCATAATAAAATTAAAAAAAAAAATACTAGGGAAAGTAAATTATACAAAACTCTCAATATCCTTTTAATTTTTGAGCAGTTAATTTTAAAAAAATACGCATCAATATTGTAAACTGATAATTTATTTTAACCTTGTCAGTTATTAATGATAGTTTCAAAGTCCTAATGACGGGGTATATTAATCAAAAGATACAAGAAGGAACTGAAACTCCTTGTAAAACGGTGTAACCAACCCCGCCAAATTAATACAAACCGGCTCGGAACCCCTCTAAATCCTCCGAATGACAACCTCCTCTTGAATCGATCCGCTGTAATCGTTTAGCGTTTGCACATCACCGCGTGTTGCTGACTTGCAAATTAGATTATAAGGGATTTGATTTGAAATCCGAAACTGGAACAGAGGAAGGAAGAAAATAATGAATGTTAAACATACCAGAGACTTTTTTAGTTCTTAATACTTACTATCAAATTATTTGGCACATTTTTGAACGCTTCCAAACAACTTTAACTAAAACTTTTCATTGAATGCATTTTGTTAAGTAACGCTTTAGAATTTGATTATTAGCTGATGATGTGTGCAGATAATTTTGTAAATGTAGTTAACGTTTATTGCTATTACAATTTCGACTTTTTACAATATGCCAAGAGAATCACATAATTCACTGCTTAAGAAGCTAACCTGAACGAAAGTGCTTTTTGAATTATTGACAACAGATTTTCCTGATTTAATCTGGGAAACGAGTAAAACGATATGTACTTTTTTCTCTATTTAAAAGAAAAGAAATTACTCAAGAAAACCCCTTTGAATCATTCTTATATATTGGCGGTTCTGTAAAACAATGGGGCAATTAAAAAAATGCGTCAAAATTGGAATTAAAGTCTAATGCTGTCCTAAATAGTGGAAACATTGACGTAAAATTTCATATAACATATTTCATAACAAAACAACATAAAATAGCTACACTTATCGGAGTTGTAGGATTAATGAGATTTCTACAGCCTATTCCGTCTTATCCTAAAAATTTGATTTCTAAGTATTTTAAAAAAACGGCTTTATGATTCAGAAGGTCGCGTGAGAATAATTGGATTGTACTATCGTATATTTTTTTGGTACGAGAGAGAGTACGAGAGAAAGAGCGACAGAAAATACATACGCATCCAAGCCAAAGAATATTTTCTATGTCTGGTGATTAGTGACCGTTAGTCGATAATTATTAAGAAATCGTGAGATGCGGTCTGGTGTGATGTACTTGTCAGAAAAACATTTTCTTTATCGTGCCAACCATCAGCCCTGAAGATGATCTCAATAAAGATGGAAACGTTGGCCCGATAATGAAAATATTTTTCTGAAACGTACACCACACCAGAACGCATCTCACGATTCTGAATAATATTTTCAACCTAACGATACATTTATTGCAAAGCTTACCATTAAACGAAATATGGTATTTAGTTCATTATTTCTGTTTCCTAATAAAATTGGACGTTTGAGATAAACCTTTTCTGTTAATCCTTTATCCTAACAATAAAATACATCAGTGAATACCGTGAAGCACATTTTAGAGATGTGTAGCTTTTAAAAAATGTTTTTAATTAAATTTTATCCACATCCTACATGTAGTCGAAAAATTTAAACAATGTTTATAAATCCCAGGCCCTGAAGACGATCTCAATAAAGATCGAAACGTTGGCACGACAATGAAAATGTTTTTCTAAAACCTACACCAAGGACCATCACACAATCTCCAAATAATCATTTTTAATCAATTATTACAGGTCTATTTTGAGTAAAATTTTAGAAAAGTTCCTATTGGAAAAAATCTTACAATTTTAAATTATGAAAATATACAACCCTCTGTTTCGGTTTTGCATCTGTCACTTAATTGTATGACAGTGCAGGCCATCGCGAGGTTGACATTATTTCCTTTTTTCGTGAGATGAAACAGTATGTTTTTTTTTACATAAGTCTAGCTTTCGATCTAGATTCGAAGTAATGGCTTATCTCCACTTTCAACTAATACTGACCAGCTACCTGTCTGACAGGTTTTTCCAAGACACCGATGGTCATTACCTCACTACTTCCCTACCACTAGTGGATGGTGTTCATGAGGAGCGGGTTATCGTTCAAACTATACCAGCTGACATTGCATTCCTCAACCGCCATTTCCAGACATTACAATAATTCTCTCTAGTAACTTCGATCCTGTCATTTCCAATCAAAACCTTCAACAACACCTCACCTCTCAAGAGCCATCGTGTGAAAATATAAGAATAAAATTTCACACAGAAAAATCCGCCCGCATTATCTTCTTTCTCCTAAAGAGATCTCCTCTCCAGTCTGTTTAAATAATATTACCCTCCCAACTGCGGACAAAGTGCGTACCTCGGACAAATTTATATATGGATAAATGGAATGCGCGACGTAGAATCACATGACCGAAACCTCAAGGTGAGAGGATACATGGTTTTGCACGATTTCTTGACAAACGTTCTGATTTACTTCTAAAAAAAAAAATAAAATACGAAAGCTTCTTTACACCTTAGTAAAGCCGGCTTATAGCCAGGAAATGTCGTCTTTACATTCTAACATCGGCCGCATTCTAACACCCGAATCCTTAATCTTATAAAAAAAACCTTGATGCTCCATTTTATGTATCGAATGATACTAAACATAAAGTTTTAAATATTCCTTTCGATCATGATGAAATCCGTTTCCGTTACTGCAAATTTTACAAAACCATCCCAACCACAATCTGGACGATTTCCCTAAAAACCTACTCGCCGACTGAAGGACGATGGACGCGAGATTTCAAGAAAATTTTAGCATGATTGGTGTAGATAGTGAAATGGTTCTTCCAAAATTAATCAATAAATAATGCGTGGTGATTAGTAATCGTTAGCCAGTGATTATTCAGAAATCGTGAGATGCGGTCTGGTGTTATGTATGTTTCAGGAAAACATTTTTTTTTTTATCGTGCCAACGTTTTGATATTTATTGACATCATCTTCAGAGATCAAAGTGTTTGTTTTCCCTGTAGATGTGCCATTCTTGCGTGTCGTGTTGAGAGTGCGCTGAAGATGATCACAGGAAAGATCGAAACGTTGGCACGATAAAGAAAATGTTTTTCTGAAACCTACGTCACACTAGACCGCATCTCACGATTTCTGATTGTTTAACGTTCACTAACCACCACACACTTATAGGCTACTTTTACATACAAACAATGAAACGTAACTGAATTCAAACCATTGCTTCCTAAAACACGTTTATTCCTAAATCGAAGGAAGGTTGCTTCCTGCAGCGATATCTTATTAAAATCAAAATTTTTGAGCATGAAAAGAAAAATACACCACCGGGAAACGGATAAAAAAAGGCGAGGTTTTGCTTTTCACTTATCGAAAACAAAATTTACACTTTTGTATGACAGAGATTTGTTTACTTCATTGTGATAAATAATAATCGTCCTGTTTTCAGTCGTAAAAGAAACGTTTTTGCTCCTGAAAAGTTCAATTATAAATGATTTAGAAACATGAGTCCATCGTACAATTTTTGTTGCAATTATTACCAATTTTGTTTTGCGTTAGTGCACGTTTGGCCCACAAAAGATTTTTTTTCAGTCCTTCTGTATTATTCATTATCGTATTCATTTGGAATTGGGAGAGAAAAATGTTAAAAGAACCCTATTCACGATTCCGATTATCCGGTATTCTTCGGGGATAAGAAAAACATTTTAATATTATATTTACCTCGTTGAAAGAAACGCGTTTCCATAACATCAGTGAAAATGGGTGGAAGTGAGCAAAAATACATAAATTTTAAAATATACATTAGAGTATGAGACAAACAAGCTCTGGGAAAAAACGAAAAAAAAAATTTAAACAATATTTGTGTTGTTAATTGGTATAAATTGTAACTTCGATATTGGTAACAATTTTTTATAACTGAAGATGCTGATAATTCAAAACACAATGATAAGCGGTCCTGGAAAAAAACCGGTAAAGAATAAAGATGTTTGCTTGGATCCTCCCATGAGTGAGAACCAAGTGCTACAACTCAAAAAATTTAATTTAAAAACGAAACATTGAAACGTGACGCAAATAAATTAAATTAGTAACTTTTAAGCAAGAGTACTAAAATAAGATCAGTGATATATTTTTACAAATAAAAAGAAAATGCGCCTCTTTCAAAGCTGAGCAAAAAACTCCTTCTTTTTCCTTAGATGTCTCTTCTTATTCTGAAGAAAATACACAATGATCTATATGACAAATATCGGATGTCTGATGGGATAATTTTTTTAACTGAACGTCATATCAAATGATTATTCAGAAATCATGGTCTGGTGTGATGTAGGTGAGACAAAAATTTTTTTAATCGTCCCAACCTTTCGATCTTTTTTGAGATCATCTTCAGGGCCTGGGATTTATAAACATTGTTTAATTGACAATTTACCCCTTTTTCATACCAACAGTTTATTCAGAGATTATTAGCGGAAGAAATTGACATGAAATTGCTAAGTTCTAGCGTGAATATTTTTTACGTGATGGCAAATTAACTTAATTTTTTACAAATTTTAAACATTAATGAAGTGGATAGTACGTCTTTTTTTAGGGAAATTTAACGCTCTTTTCATTCATTATTCGGAGGTCATGAGATGCGGTCTGGTGTGATGTAGGTTTCAGAAAAATATTTTCTTTATCGTTCCAACGTTTCGGTCTTTATTGTGATCATCTTCAGGGCCTGTCATTTACAAATATTGTTTAAATTTAAAAAAATCATGTAGGATGTGTAAAAAAATGAATTTATACAATGCAAATAAATATTTTTTTATATTCAATCAAAACAAACACTTCGAGCCCTCAACAAGATCTCAATAATGATCAAAACGTTGGTACGATAAAGAAATTGTTTTTCTAAAACCTACGTCACAGCAGACCGCATCTCACGATCTCCAAATAATTCTTTAATTAAATTAGAATGGGTAAACACAAAAAGTAATCTTATTCTATTTTCCTTTAGTTTTTTGTTTATTTTTGATAACAGTATAATTTTTTTAAACCAATACTGTCATTTCTGGTTGGTATAAGCTAATTGCTCGGCCGCAGGTTTCGGTACAGATTTGTCAGATCTTTTCTTACTGGTTAATACAAGGACTTACATATGTCACTGATCATTTTAAATTTTTAAAAAATTTAATTATTTAAATTGTGGTACTATTTATGTTCAAACTGGGGGGGGGGCAAAGCCATAATCAGTGACCAAGCATCAAGTAGGTCACGAAAGTAAAATCAAAATTATTCTATGCCCTCTCAAATAAGTTGTAAAAAATTGAGATAAAAAGATAAAATATTTAATACAATTTCGTCTTGGGGGGGGGTCTTCCATCCCTCTATCAGCTCAGGTCACCGTTTGCAATAAAATCTGATCTTAATTAATGTCTTTCTAATTTTATCGTTGGAGCAAGTGGGGCGTGAGCCGGGGATTCGGCTGTCCCTTCCCCGCCGTTCTAGCACAGCAGACAACTTTTAATGCCTTTTACGAACCTCGTGGAGATTTATTGTTATAGCCCTCGCCCTTGGCCCATCCCACCACTCGACTTTGTCCCAAAGGCGACCAACTTTCGTGAACCGCTTTAGGATAAATATTTAAATAGATTTGAGCTTCTCCTATACGGATACGTGACGCTTTCTTAAATGCCCAACTTGCGGACCTTTTGACTTATCAAGTAGCAAACTTGATCCATACATCTTTTCAAATGTTTCCACTAAGGGCGGATACGGTTTGTTGAAAGTATGATTGATTTTATTTTTTGTAAGAGATGATGGTAAAAGTTTGTACGTGTGAAAATCCGCCCCTCTTTTTCTATTATTTAATTATTTGTTAATTCTATTTAACATTTCTAACTTTAATTAAAATAAACTTTTCTGAAGAAAATACACAATGATCTATCTGACAGCTATCGGATATCTGATGGGATAATTTTTATAACTGTACGTTATATCAAATGATTATTCAGAAATCATGACCTGATGTGATGTAGGTGAGACAAACATTTTTTTAATCGTGCCAACGTTTTGATCTTTATTTAGATCATCTTCAGGACCTGAGATTGATAAATATTGTTTAAATTTAACAAAATCGTGTAGGATGTGTAAAAAAATGAATTTATACAATGAAAATAATTTTTTTCTATATTGCGTATTTCTACTCACTTGAAGTGTTTGTTTTCTGTGTAATTGTGCCATTCTTGCGTGTCGTGTTGACAGCGCCAGTGGGGTTATTGCTTTTTATGTTTATGAACGTTGGATTCTGAAAGGGTGGGGAAGGATGTCGGTATAGAAAGACATTTTTGTATAAGGAATCGGCCACTTTGAGGTGAAAAGAGCCGACGATTAAAAAAAAAAATGTAATGGTTCATACCAAAAACATGGTTTTGATCCATTTAAACTATGGTTGCATATCCGAGGACCTGAAGATGACTCAGTAAAAATCGAAACGTTGGCGCAATAAAAATTTTTTTTCTGAAACCTACATCACACCAGTTTGCATCTCACGATTTCTGAATAATGAACGACAAACGTCGTCACCATAAATGTATATCAAACATTTAATTTTACAGAATTAATCTAAAAAATATATTTTAATTAAAATTATTTAATGACAGAAATAATTCAAACCACATGTCCCATGTTAATTATGAAATATTCTAAAAAATATTTTTTGGAATTTGGAAATCCTGAGGTCGATCTGTTAGAACATCCGACACTTATTTGGCACACTAGAATCAAAAATCAACTATGATTCTGAAGGGATTGGATTTTTTTTAAGATTGTAAGGCTCTCTGTTCCCTATAATTCAAGTCCCTAGGCCCAAATTGGGAGAGATTTGCATAGTGTATGACAGTTTTTTTAAATAAATATAAAGTTGATCATTTATAAAATAATCTCATTATTTTATGTCTATGATTACTGACAATTCGATTCATTCTTTTGCGTGTATTCCAACTGTACTTTTGCCCAAGTAATGTCAAGATAGCGTACATTATTCGCTAACACGATTTATATGCCGTATAAATAGACAGGTCGGTGGGTTTTACGAATAAGAATGAAAACTATGCATTTATATTTGCCATTATTCACCATGATTCTCCACTGGCAAAACCAGAGTTCAAGCATACGGAGATTGCGGATAAAAGTAACAAAATTAACTCTTGGGGAGTGGGTCGTCGTGCAATCAGCCTTAAGGTGTCGTAATGTAATGAGAGATCACCTGCAAAAGCGTAAATTGGAACCAAGTGTGCGTCCCTGGAGGAGGCCGTTTAAATGGGAAAAAAGACGGATTCAGAAATCGCAAGATACGGTCTGGTGTGATGTAGATTTCCGAAAAAACATTTTCGTGCCACGTTTCCAACTTGATTGAGATCATCTTCAGGGCCTGAGGTTTACATTGTTTAAATTTAACAAAAACCTGTAAGAAGTTGAAGAAATGAATTTACAATGCAAAATAACGTTTTTGTTAAATTGAAAAAAAAAAAAAATAAATCGCAGGCCCTGAAGATGATGTAGATAGGATTCCTCTAGCCACCATAACAAATCCTTGTGCCTACAACAAACTATGTCGTATTACTGAGAAACCAAATAAAATTAAGAGAGTTCTTGTGGTTCTTTTCCCTTCGAAGAATAGTGCCAAAGTAATTTAAAAAAATAAAGGATATGATAAAATTGTATATAAAAAGGACTTTAATAAAAAACAAGAATTTCCAATGATAGATTAGCGACTCTGCCTTGCTTCAGCACATATATTTTAATAAGAAATAAATAACCAAACGCATTTATTAATTAAAAAAAAAAGGCTCACTGGCTTTGAAAAAAGGTACGATGCTAAGTCGACAAGAACTGTAAGCTGAGAAAAGCGATAAGTCCAGAGAACGGCACAGTTCCGCAAATTTCTTCCGAACATGAATAACTTCCGTGTTCAGGAAACATCCAAGACAGACTGCCGTGGTTCTCTCAATTCGGCTTTTCAACCAATCAACTCAATGCATATGCCGTACCCGATCAAAGCCGTGGGATGTGTCAAAGAAAGTACCTAGGCAGTACTGTTTAAACTCCAGGGAGGTGGCGATGGATTGGACAATGCAGGGGACTAGGTTGATAGTTGAGGTGTCCGCTGAATCGGAAATGGTGATCGGCAATAAAATTTCAGGTTCGATGATGGTGTGTAGAATAAGAAGAAGAGGAAGTGAAGAATCTGTGTGGTACAAAAGAAAAACTATAAACCTGATTCTCAATCTGATATAAATACTGCCGAACATATGAGATCAAAAGTATTCGCAAAATTAATTTTTTAGACCTCTGCGGGCGAGGTTGTCTTCGCCGCAATCGCCACGGTACTGTTCTAGGTTCAAATTTTGGGTTAGCCCATGAAATTTACTATAAAAATGATATGAATCAGTCTTGTAATAATGATCTGACCTACCGTACGCGATACTTACCGGGGAGTTGGGCCAAAAGCTCTCTTGTATGACACGAATTACATTACATTTATTATTTTATTACTTTGGGATGTTCAATTCATACGTAGATAAAAAAAGGAAAGTATGAATATCTCTTTTTTCAGCTAGATTACTTCTTCACGCGGTTTATATATCTAGGAATTAAAATGGTCATAGCCGGTCACGAAATATTATGGTTTTTTTTCCATTCTGATATAAAAACAATAAATTTTTAAAAATAAAATATATCCCTGTGGCAAGTATGGTACTCAGTTTTATGTTTGGAAACCTGGATTGGGATAAAAGTACAACTTGGACAACAATTGTAAACAAAAAAAAAAAAAAGGTGGAAAGCAAGGTTTATTTGTTTGCCAAAGCCATTGCCCCTGATAAGCTGGGTTTCGAGGGTTAAAGTCCAATATTGTAGGATTTCGCCTGGGCCTCTATACAGAAATTCTTCCAAAGAATCAAACAGCTTTATCAGAGCTTTGAGGAAATAAAAGAGGGTACGTAATTTTTATCGAAATGAAAAAAAACATTGAATAAATCTATTGAAAAAAGTTTTTATCACTTCACATAAAATTCTGTATTTTGCGTTTTTGTAAATATCCATTAAATAAATTGAAAAATTATAAACAATTTTCTGCTAATAATACATAACAATATATTAAAAGAATTGAAATGTGGTGTATATTTACCGTATTTTGTGCAGAATATTTTTCTATAGCTCTTTTGAAAATTTAAATTTTATTATTTCTATACATGGGATAAGAACCCTTTGGTATAACTAAACTTTCAGCGAGTGTACAATCGTCCAAATATGGATGTAGATCAGTTTGGAGCAAAACTCTGAGCTAAGTCCCATTACAGGTACGATATATATTATACCTGACAGCCGAACAACCCGGAAAGCTTTGCAAGCCTTTACGTTCAATTCGAAACTAGCAGGAGACTGGCTAAACTTCCGCAAACTTCCTTTAAAACACATAAGGTGATCAATCTAATCTAATCTCAGAGAAATGAAGATGCCAATTGTCTTCTCTAAATAGGGAACAAAACAATCCCTCATTCTAATAGAACCTAAATGCTGTGCCGTTAAAGGTTTCCTTTAGATTCGAGCAACCGTATTGGTGAAAAAAGCAACCCCGATATTGGAAAATGCCATCGGATTAAGATGAAGTTTTCTAAGTTATGTAAAATCAATTGAAATGCTTTTTTCGTTATTTCAATATTAATTGTTATGCCTTAGATTACAATACTCAAGAAATTATTAGGGTATGACGATGAAATGAAAATGAACAAAATCGAATGAAACAATGTATATTCAAACAGCAAGACAATAATACGGAATAAGAAAATAAATTTCACCTGTCTTCCTTCGGCTCATTTCTTCACCGACGAGGGATCCAAGGGGATCGGTGGGAAAAGATACTTTCGAAAAAAAAGTAAGGAAAACCCTCACCAACGAGACGACGCCATCACGCCAACGGAACAGTTTGATCGACGAAAATACGGATAAGACGACAATCCACGATCAGCGTGAAAGACAGCGTATACGGTGAGGACGACGTAATTTTATCGATCAGACAAACAATTTAACAAAATATTCGACGCGTTCACCAAGGCGATTCTACAAAACTGAACCGGTCCGGACAGGAGAATGAAATATGGCTGGGCCGTGAGGTCCAAAGTACAATCCCGCAGGAACTATTAGTGAAAACTTGTCCATTTTTTCAAATGTACGAATTAAAAAAAATAATTTATAGTTTTTACGAATCCTCAGACTAAATATGTTATATATTTGGGAAAATGTTACAAAATGTATGTTATATAAACCTATAGTGAAAAATAGTGGTAAATTAATATTAATTTGCTACTACAAAATACGACCTTTATATTGCATTTAATTAAATAAATCAATAATCCCCACAAATAATACTTCTAAAATCTTACTGCGAACCTTTTTCGACTTAACAAATTTGAAACCCACTGTGATCATCGTTATCATTACTGCAAAATCTACCAAACAAATATCTAAAAATGAAACTTTGATTCAGAACGCTAAAAATTAGAGAGTCTATTGATTAAAGTAGATCTTTTTATAGGATACAAAATCCTGTATTTTGTCAACAATTATATTATATTCAATTTAATTCTGAATTAATCGAAAAATACCAAATGATAAATACATCATTTTCAAAGTCAACCTGCAGAAGCAATGGTCTTTTCTACCTAATTCTCTTAAGCTAAACTATTCAAAAATGAATAGGGATATTGAAAATTTGTTAGTATTTTGACAATTGTACTTTCCCTAGCACATTTATGTTATTTTTTTTAAATTGCATTAAAATCTATTAGACATTATTAGGTTTTACGCTGAAGAAAGTGATTTTGAAAAATAAAAGGTTTTTATTTCATAATTTTATTTATTGAACAAAATAAATTTATGAACCAATACCGTGTATAATGTGCTCTGTTAGCTAAAATCTCTTTACACCTGTTAGACATGCTGTTAATAAGATTGACACGAATTTCATAAGGAATTTCACTCCATAGTTGTAGAACGCTGCAGTAAGTAGTTGCAGGTCAATTGGTTGTGGAAGGAGACCGAAAAAAACTGCAACGATCCCACATGTACTCAATAGGATTGAAAAACTGTATTCGGTCAGGTCGTACCTGGAGCTCCAAGCCTGCCTTGCAAACCCAATCAATGGCGTGGAACACTTCAAAAAAGACCATGGAGGAAGGTATGGAATCCTCAGCTTTTCTAATCATTGATGAACAACTCCTCCTCATTGAGGTCTGCCAGTTTCATCCAGAAATTGAAAATCCTTGGTACATAACTGGTTTGAGTTTTTCCTGTATAATTTCTTGGACAGGTTACAGTACTGCGGTGATGTTGCCTTCACCATTACTCAATCATGTAAGTTCCCCCTCCAGGGCCGATTCCAGCTAAGACCGTTAGACTGCTTCCTTCAAACTTCACCGAAGGAAGGACGAACTGGGGAATTCTACGCATCCCTTATTCTCGGTAGACTCTACAGCGCCTACTATCACCATGCATGAGGTTCACCTATACTAGGTCATCCTAAAAACGACTCTGAGGATCTTTAACGTCCCTACCTAGCCCTACCTATTCGGCCTTATCGGACATTTTGATTCTCGAGATGAGAGCTGATCCAACTCCGCATCCGACAGGATATCACTGTCGCAGCTGATTTAGAGGCAGCTTAGCCCCGGGTCTGCATTACGTATCGAACCGTATGCCCCACGCAAGGGCTACCTAAGCCGAAATACATCAATTCGGGTTCCGGCGCACTCCCTAGATAGAAAAGGCGGCTCTATCTCCCAGAATATTGAGGCTTCCCAGCATATCAAACTAATAAACTATCACTATACAGACAAAAATGCGACTCATCTGTAAACATAATCGCTTTTCAATAGTGTTCTCTTCTAGGCACTCGATGCACCATATTCTCCTGTGCTGCTGGTGGCGGGCTGTTGCTCAAACAGGCATACGATTTGAGGCCAACTTGCCTGTGTTGATAAAAGCATTGCAAAAACTTCTTGAACTTACCATAGTAGCCGGCGGGTATTCTGGAAAGGGTTTTGTAGCAATGACAATATTTCTGGCCTTCCTTAACAACGTATGCGCTGAGATCCCCCACGAAGCCTATTGGCGTTTCCAGTCCCTCGGAGTCCGCTAAAGCCCTGAAGACCACGCTACTAAAAACTGCCTCTGCGGTATACACTTACGAGTGACTGGATGCCCCTCACAATATTATTGCGAACTTCCGGTTCAAATTGATGTCTTTTCATAGTTAAAAAGGACAAAACTGGATTAAAATGGGTAGAAGACGAAAAAAAAAAGGTACAATACAATATTAGTAAGCTTCAAGTTTACTATTCTTAAATACATTAAAAATGAGGATGAACATTTGTTTGTTTTCCGTTTGTACTTGCTATTGTTTTTTTATCCAAACAAAAATAAATTGCAAAATAACACATTTTGTGCAGTTTATTTTCCAGCATACTGGAAAACTTCGAAACGTATTTACATTAAAAAAACACAGTATTTAATTAGTGACTCAGCTCTCTGAAAAATATGTGAAAAAAGTAAAAAGAGTTGACTTTCTCAATTCTACGTAACATCTAATAATGAAAGAACAATTTTGTTTCCGCCTTGGGCTCAGTACAAAAGCGCAATTTGATCGCTTGGTTGATAAGGCCACGGAGGGTTTCCACCTACAACAACACGTCCTTTCTCCTTTCTCCTGGACGTAGAAAAGGAAATGTTGATTGTTTACCACGTGATTTATTACAAGTTTGTACACTCATATCTTCAAGATAGGTTTAGGTATAGTCCCAAAAGTTAAGATGATTTTCAACGTGAAGTGATACTGAGTACATTTTTCTTCATTGAGCTTTGTACACCACATTTTGAACCATTATAAGCTCGAGGTGTTCTTGGATTTTGGAGGAAACATCCAGGCATACTCATTATTCTAATGTATTGAATTAAGACAAGACTTAAAGGAAAAAAGCTATAGAATTTAAAAAGCATATAAATCAGCTGACTATGTTGTGAAAAAAAAACATCGAAAATGTTGCACAACATGATTGTATTGCTTTGGCCGGGTAACAGTACATGCACTTCGGCAAATTGACCCTTACGCCTAGGGAAATAAGCAAAGAGGAACCCCGTAAAGTAATCAACTACCTTATTTTTAATTGCTGTACACTTTCGTATGGAAATAAAGAAACTTCTATTCAGAAAGTGAGACTATAATCGCCAGGGAACCCCTTCCTCCAAAAAAAGTTCTATGGGCAAACATTACATTAAGTAAAATAAATATAATAGCTGTTACTAATTGATATAAAATATCAGCAGTAAGAATGAAAACGTTTAACACTGGACGATGCGACGATTTCGCCAAATTTTGAAATTGGATTTTTCTTATAGCGGGGTTATTGTTCATTTTTTGGGAATCGTCTCGCCACGAGAAAAAGTTTGAGGTGCGATGTGGAGGAAAGAAGGGATATACAAGATAAACAAACTCCTCAGCCGTCGTGGTGAGGCATTTTGGAAAGATATGCCAATCCAGTTAAGTCGTAACAACTGTCCAACAAGAAGAAATTTTGGGAACATCTTGAGACGGGGGGCTAACATGGGATCCCGGAAATTGTTGCCTTTTGAGATACGTATTTTAAAACCTTGATTATATTCAAAGCCAGTTAATTTCAAAATTATAATTTTCCACCGAAGTTAAAAACATACATTTAAAATACATTTTTTGTTTTGCTTAAACGAGTACATTTTTAATTTCATTTCTAACTTCGCTACTACATTTTATTTTATTATACATTCCCTTTTCTTTAGTGTGATTTGATAAAGCGTTGTTTGAACTGGTTTTAATTAAGCTTGATTCATATATGTAAGCAGATTTTTAGCGCATAGTCTTCTCTATACGTTTCAAAAGAAAAACCAATCGTATAAATGAAACTGATCTTCACAACACGAAGTTTCAGTTTTGTGTAAATAAAAATACTTCAAAAATTCAAAAACGAGATAAATCATGATGTGATACATATTTATTATAAATAAGGTAAATATGGAAATATGTGAAATAGTAAATTTTTAAAATTAAAATCCATATTGACAGAGTTCGACAAAATGCAAAAAAAGATTAATTTTGTATAATATTAAACATAGTTGAATTTGATACTATCTTAACTATTTTTTATATTTTAAATCATTTAGATGAATATAAAATGTATTGTATATTAAATTTTTGATGATTTACCATTTTAACTTTTAATAAAAATTTGACTTTTTTTAAAAAGAAACTTAAAAAAATAATTGTTTTATCAAAAGTTGAAAGGGTAAATAATTTTTTAAGAAGTTACCATGAATACCTTATGCAATCTAACGGAAAAACGAATTGAAAAGGCGACGCAGGACGAAATGGAAGGCCACAAGAAGAAATTTAAGACAAAAAGAAATCGTCTCAAGAATAAATTGAAGACTGTGTTAGATTGCGATTAAAATGGTTACTAAATTTTTTAAATAAATCTACGATGCGCATAAAATAAAATCTCGACCATCTAAAAGTTTTTATAATCCATTACGTTAATAGACAATGATATGTTCATTACTAATATTGGAAAATTTTGGAAAATCGGGATGATTGGTGTTATGGTCGCGGTGACAATACCTTCACCGTTTACGCTACCGACGCCCACTAAATTTAAGCCTATTTTATACAAAAACCTTTGAAATATTTGCCCTAATTTTATAATATTTAAATTGAAATCTAGCGTCGAAATTAATCATCACCCTTGTGACAATTAAAAGTGGTTAGACTAAACCCTCACGACTTCTGACCGTTGCGGAAGTGTTGGTCTTTAATCTTTAACCGGTTGAGTAATATAAAATGTCAAGAAGTAATTTTTTTAAATGGTACGAAAACTATAATTTTATTTGTGCATATGTCACATTCAGAGTTAAATGAACCGCCATGCCCCTCCACACACTGAAACAGTGCAAGGAGTAGGGGCCAAAAAAGGGCTATTTTTTAAGTGCTGATTCAATTCTCTTTCTGGCTTCCGCGGACAAACAGTTATTTGGGTATGCACACTATTCATGTGTGTTAAATTTTTATTACTTTGACGTCGAAACAAAAGTAATAATTGTAATTATTTATTATATTATTATAGTAATATTATTTTATAAATTATTTAGATATCGTGAGATGCGGTCTGGTGTGATGTAGGTATCAGAAAAATATTTTCTTTATCGTGCCAACGTTTCGATCTTTTATTGTGATCATCTTCAGGGGATTTATTCTCAATAAAAGATCGAAACATTGGCACGATAAAGAAAATGTTTTTCTGATACCTACATCACACCAGACCGCATCTCACGATATCTAAATAATTATCCGTTAACGTTCACTAATCTCTACATATTTTTATAAAGAAAAACGGAAGAAATAATATTCATTTTAAAAAATTGTATTCAAAGTTTAATTCTATTTTTTATTTGGTGATCAAAATTTAATAATAATAATCTAATAAAACAATTTCTTACGTTTCTTTATAAAATTATAAAACAAGATTTAAATTTCATTTTAAAATTAAAATTTGTAGTTGTGAGATAAGGTTATTATATGTTAAAAGGATTCTTTAAATTAAAAATAATAATTGATAAAACATATTGTAAAGTTGTGTGAAATAAATTATAATTAAAATTTCAAATTCAACAAACATTCGGTGTCATATTTATTTTGGTTTGAATAAAATATAAAAGGTTGATCGTGACCTGACCGATCGTTAAAAACCTCTGGGACCTTGTTTTCGATTTTCAAATTCAGGGTTGGGTCCAACAAAAAAGAAGAACGAAGCACGCTACATCACACATATATAACGTTTTTATAATTTTCGTATCATATAAAAATTAGTAAGCACTTAATATTTTAGGCTATATATATTTTTTTTTTTTGTTGGCTAATAAGACAGCTTCTTAAGGCCATTAAAAAAAAATTCCTTCCCATATCTTTCCAGAACATCTTCAAAACGGTACAGTTCTGTATTCGTACATTCTCGTTTTTCTATCGAACTTGTCAAAATGTCGTCAGGAATTATTGCATACGAGAGTTTTAAGTTTTACTCACAGAAACATATCGATCGAAAGGTTGAATTTGTAGGCAGGCCAAGGAAGGAACATCTGCAATAGAGCTGTTCACTTATGAAACGTTCGATTACGTATTCAGCGAACGTAAATATGATCCCGAACCTCTTTGATTGTCAACTTGTCAGTTGTGTTTGCAAATGAAATTCTACATGAGATTTAAAATCATCATCGGATCTTACTGTTTGATCAATTTGACGTAATGTAATATTTCAATAATTGTTTTCATATACACTGAATAAATTGAATAAATATGGAATGAAAATCTATTGAAGAATGTTTACTTAATAAGCCTATTTTCAACTAATATAAATAAAAAATTTAATTCATATGCTACGCAGCTTGTACATAATGAGAAAGTACAAATCGCAGTAGATGAGTGGTTAAGGTGTCAGACTCTCAGCTAGTAGATCCCGCGATAGTGGGTTCGATCTTTACCAACGTCTCTGGATTTTTCTGACTTACGGACCAGTAGCCACAATTGAAAGACATGGCACACATCAATGGAAGGGCCGCGATCGGATCTCAGCGACACTGAATTCGCTCTCAACCCCCTTCAAAAATTAGTTTCTTCGATGGAAGAACACCGGAGAACAACAAGGGCTGAAGTTCACATTTGTGTTGCGACCCCCCCCCCAAAAAAAAAAAAATAAATAAAATAAAATAAATAAAGCCAGGGATAAAGTACAATAAACGTTTACCCATTTAACCTTTCATTTTATGGACCATTCTCAGATAGAAAATTCTGTGTTTTCTTTATTTTTGTCATTTCAAGAATAGTTTTTAGGTCTATGTATTTTGTATAAGGTTTTGGAGGATCCTTTTGGTTAATTCCTTAGTATCCTTGCACCCAACATATATCAATTTGTGCGTTTTCCCCGGAGATAGATTTTTATGCATTCACTGATTATTTTATAATTTTTTTTACACCTGTTTTTCTATATGATACGTGTATTTTTGTCTGTATAACCTCTTTTTAAGTTATAGAATATCACCTTGAAATACAAACGTGTTATTTCCCAATAAGCCCTATTTCTCATATTTCCAGTTTATACACAAAAAAAAATCATTTTATTCATCCATGTATTGCATCTGATTTATTCTCCTTTTAGTTTGTTGGGACTTTATAATATGTCAAAAAATTTTCCGATCAAATAGTTAATCCCTCTAGGAATGGGTGCCTGATTTTATTAATTATTGCCTGATATAATTAGTCCTCATTCAAGTTAATTGTTTTTTGGAGCCTGAATGAACTTTCTCTTCTCCCTGTATCAGTATTTATAATGGAGGTAGGTTTAACAGTGTTGCTGATAGCTATTTTTATCACTGTGATATATGGGTCTACCAGTGTGGCCTAATATTTCTTGTTGTTCCTGAACCTTGGTTCACCAGATTAGTCGTAGGATAATTGAAATCTTAGAACGGTTCTCGATACTTGTTTCCTTCTCGTGATCTTTAGTCATATTTAAATTTAGTTATGCATTACAAGAATTAGCACAGGTTAATTGATTATCAAAGAATACTTTTAGGTACTTGTATTCCTAAATTCATTTTTCCGGTGAATGCCATTATCGTGAATTTTGGAGGGGTTTGCATTAAGACCCTTCTTTGAGCACGTCCTCTAGGTGAGCTCATTTACCGTTAAAAAAACGTTCATGTAACTAAGGTAAAAATATCTGCACGTTCCTCTATAATTTAATGTGTTTATATGCCTTCCTCAACTACATTTCTCGACAGAGGTGAGAGTATTCTTCAAATAATACAGGGAATTCGAGAACGTTGCGATCTCTGTCAAATAAATCCGTCCATTTTAGCAACGAACCAGTCACACCTTAATCCACGTATATAAAATTCAATGGTTATGATTTACTTCATTTTAATCATTGTAAATCACATAAAATTACTTTTTTAAAATTAAAAGTCGGTCCAGATGGAGATTTAAATTTTGCGTGTAGTTTTTTCATTTGGAGTTAATATTTCGAGTACGTTGTCTTCTCAAAAATCGAGGCACAATAATGGCAAATAGGTCAAGCATAAATTTATCTTTACTGTTTTAGCAAATGAAGCCACCAAAGAAGTAGAATAATTTCATAAAAAAGTCGCCAACTATCTCGGTTAAACAAATGATCATACTTAACACAAGTACCTTGAACAATCATAATTTGTTAATTTTGTAATAAAGAAAAAACTTTTAGGAATTATTATGACTAAATTTTGTGTAAAAATAATTATTAAAGTTGTTTAATTTTTTCCTTATTCAGAATAGTCTCGTTAAATTTAGAAAACTTCTAAGTGAGGTTAAAACTTCTCTAAATAGGCCTTCAACCCTTGTTTCAGAATTCAATAGAAAAAAAAATAACTTGGCTCTCCAGATATCAGATGACATGGGCGGGGGCGAGGAGCTGAGATATGGAGGGGTTGACATCCCCTAGAGTTTGCCGGGAGTTAGGTTCACTGATTTCTATCTCCCTGGGACTATGTATTGACTTAGGAAGGGGGGGGTTGTAGAGCTTGACCGATCGAGTTTCTCACCCATACGACAACAGTCGCGCCTCCCGGCGATCGTCCTTAATGCAATCGTAGCCCCTTAAACGCCCTAAATGACGACGAGAAATTGTGTGACTTTTTACACCGTGCATGTTCGCACATAACATCCAAATCTCCAACGTACTTTATTGCTTGTTTGTATTTTTAAAAAAGTAAAAAATTTTAAGCAATGATGCTACACATAATTTAGATCTTTAGAATAATTTTCTTACCGCAAAATAAGTGCTCAATTTTTTAGATACCTTTTCTTGTTTGGCTGACTTTTAGAAATTACCTAGTCTCTAACTATTTCCTGCGTTAATTGATCAAAGAATTCATAATTTATCCAAATATTATTTCATATTTAATTAAATATTAAATTCCATGGTTCGACCCAGTTGGTAGTTCTTGATTAACCCCCAAGTCCAAGCTTCTAGTGATTTCTTTGTTGTGGCATTTTATGTATCAGGATTTTATGACTTTTTTTTACAAAAGGACATTTAGACACTTAGAAACGGGCGTTTACTTTTTTTTTCCTTCCCGATTAGGCAATTTGGATGCGATGATTTGTAGTCTCGTATCGTCTGTTGTAAAGGGTCAGTTTTCATCGTTTTCCCAGAAGACATGAGAGTGTTTTGTAATAATTTTTTTTTTAAATTACCAAACCGGTTAACATTTGTTATGTATTTTTTCAATATCTAGAAAATTTAAAAAGTGTAAAACTCGAAACAAATTGCATTTAAAAAAAAAGTAAAATACGAAAATGACAACCGTCCCACTGGTTCCTCAAGCAACGATTGCTAAATTCAATAATAATTTTTATACCCCAGTGATCTTTTGACACTAAATTGAGAACTGTTGAACTACTGAAAACTATTTTATGTGGATGAAAAACATTTTGGTTTTTTTTATTAAATAATTTCTACTACAACCATTAATCCATTATTTTGTAAAGGGTGATTCTACTCAAAAAATCTATTTTTACCACCAATCCGAATTTTGAGCATTAAACATCATCAAGCTGATATCTACAAATATGTTTCTCAACTGGAATTGTAGCAATCACTTGCAAACCCACTCAAAAAATTTTTTTCCCGCAAGTTAAAAATTGACGAGCATAACAAAAGTCTTGACAAGTCACTCCTGGAAGAATATATAAAATTTATTTGTTTACATTGAGAGATTGCAACCTGATGATGAGCGTTTAATGCTCGAAATCGGGATTGACGCTAAAAAAAAAGGCTGTGAGTAGAACTATCATTTTCAAAAAGTGATTTGACTCACCCTGCTTCAATTTCTACCGTCAATCTATACCAATTTCTAATGAATGTGAAGTAACTCAATGATTAAGTCAGTAGGTAAAAAAATAAAAAACAAAACAAACCGAACATTTAATTAATTAACGATTGTTTTTAATTAAGAAGTCTGTGCAAAGTACATAATAATGCTTAATAGTTTTCCTATGTGCATCATTCTACTATATATATTTTTATTATATTTTTAAATTTTCATAATAGCTTATATATTAAGCTTCTCATATTAAAAAAACTTCATATTATAATGAAAAAACAAATTACAGTCCTCCAAGCCAAGAAGATAAACTATCTTTTTCCAACGTTTCAAGTCATATATCCAGTAGATTTATTCCAATCATGATTATTAATTATAACAATATTTAATGATCAGTGATTAATTTGGTCGTATAATAGAATTGCAATTTTACAAAAAAAATGGCTTCAATTCTGTTAAATGGTTTTTTAAATTGAGCACGCCACCGTTAAAGGATTTTCATTTTTTTTTTTTTTTTTGGTCCCACATTTAATTCTAATCTTTACATTCAGAACGTGACCGTTTTTCCAAACAATGGTAATGAACGAATTAAGAACGGCTGCGAAGGTCCACCACCTGGCCGATAAAAACGGATTGAATTCGACTTTTTTCCATCACTAATAGTCAAATGAATAAATTCAGATAAAAGAAAACCATCCGGCCATTTGGTACCAAACCCCAATCAAAACTGCGCATTAAATCATAAATGAATAAATAAATTGGCTGGTTTTATGAGACGTTCATATCCCCCTATCATTAATATACGGGATCACTTAAAGCTGTGACAAATTGATTATAACGTTATATTTTACCGGAATTTATTTGGGATTTTGCTATCATCCATTTGAATAACATCCTTTGAGTAACAAATCACTTTAAATATTTCATAATATTAAAAATATCTTACACATTTTGTACTTAAGTTATATTTTTAATATTGGTCCAGTCTTAACAAATGTTTTTCTCTTAGTCTACACTAAGTACATTTTCATAGGGACAAATTTTTTGATGTTTACTGCTTGCTATACCGTTTAATATATATATAGATTAAAGAGATTAAGTTTATAGTAGTCCCAATCGATTCAGCCACGTTTCCAGATTTTAAAGGATATTGAAGACTGAATAGAAAAGCTCCGATGAACTGTCTGCAAACATTAAAGTTCCGAGCTGCAAACAAAAAACCATGAAAATCACGCATTTTGACCCCATTCGTAAATTTATTAGTAAACTGTTAGTCTGACCGTAAAACAGCTCGAAACAAACATCTGTGGAGGATTAACTTCTGCGTCGATGGAACACCCTATCAAAAAATTCTCCGTTAGATTTTTCTTAAATTTCATTCAATAGGATGTACCCATAAAAAAAAACAGTAAATTCGATTTGGGCGAAAAGCAGTAAATTAGCCAAAATTCGAATGTTTCACGAATCGGACTAGGGTTGGTGGACTATGTGGAAATGCGTGGAATGTGACGCAGAATTCGATCACCAACAAACGAAGTTTGTAACGGAGAATTTTTGGATAGGGTGTTCAAGTTGTGAATTTTCGATAAAAATGTCAGAAATGAGCTTTCACTTCATAACTTCGAAAAATCGCCAAAAATTAAATTTTCGGCCGATCATGCTTGATTTTAATCTCATTCGACGCACAAAGTAATCCTCTACAGACATTGTTTCGAGCTGTTTTACGGTCAGGCTAACGGTTTAGTAACAATTTCACGAATAAAGTCAAAATACGTAGTTTTTCGATTTTTGCCTGTAGCTCGGAACTGAAGGGTTTGCGGGAACAGGTTCATAGGTCCTTTTTTACTCACCATCTAATTTCCTATAAAACTGGGAAATATAGTATTAATTATAACTTAAAACTCAACCCGATAAGAAGCTTTCTATGTATTATGTTAGTTTTTAATTTAATTAGGCCTGATTGAAAAATACTGCTTAACTGTATAAATATACTGATAAAATAAGCAATAATTTCACAAGGCAATTTTAATATGTAATTACATTCAAATAATGATAACTGTTTACAAGAGCCAAAGAAAGAAGAGCAATAAAGGAAGCCAAACAAAACTCTTTAAAACATTTAATTTCCAATTTAACACCACGTATGGAATCTTCGAATATATGGAGGAAGATCATTGAAATTTCGGGAAAAAGAAAACCCCCAATTATGCTTATACTTCGTGCAGAAGACATGGTTATACCAGAACCCTTCCAAATTGCTGAGAGAATAGCTCTTGAATCTGTTTCTAATTCCAACTGGTATTCAGGTGTCAGGCCGAAAAAGGAGGAGGAGGAAAGACAAGATTTAAATTTGGCAACCGACGAAGAGGAGGTTTGGAACACTCCCATCACTCTAGCTGAACTGGATCTTGTTCTGAGTTCGGTGGAAAGAATCTTCCCCGGGTAGTGATGAGATCACACATTCCATGATTAAAAATCTGTCTCCAGAAGTAAAAGTAAAGCTTTTCGAGTTGTCTAAAGAAATATGGGGTGCGGGATATTATCCAGAAAACTGGAGGGAGTCAGTCGTAATATCCATTGCCAAGCCAGGTAACGATCCTAGCATCCCAGAAAATTACAGACCTATTTCTCTAACATCATGTCTCAGCAAGACATTAGAAGCCTTAATTAACAAAAGGTTAAATGGGTTTATCGAGAAGTCCATAGCAGGCTGGGTTTAGAAAGCACTTATGCTCTGAAGATCATGTAGCGCTCCTTGAAAGTGCTATTCAGAACACTTTCCTGTAGAGGGAGTATACTTTTGCTGTCTTTTTTGACATGGAAAAAAGCGACACGACCTGGAGATTTGGTATTCTTCAGAAACTCTAGGATTGGGGTTTAAGAGGGAACATAGCTAAATTTTTGAAAAGCTTCCTCGAAATGATGAGATTCCGGGTGAGATTAGGTACCGCCTTATTTAGTACGTTCATTCAAGAAAGCGGGATTCCTCAGGGTTCGGTTCTGAGTGTCACTTTATTTGCCATTGCGGTAAACGGTCTCTCTGATAATATAGACCCTCGTATAGTCAGACCTTTATATGTCGATGATCTTCGCTTTTACTTGTCTGGGAAAAATCTCCAAAACGTAGGAACGACTTTACAAAACGCCATTGACACATTGTCACGAAAAGCAGATGATGTTTCAAATTAGTATTGTTTAAAACGGTATTTGTACACTTTTGTAGACTGAGGAAACATCATGGAACACCTCGGCATTTCCTTTGTGGCGTTGAAATAAAGGGAATCGACGCTGTCCAAATTTTCCATTTGGCAGATAAGAGATACGATTTCCTAGGGTTTATGTTTTAACTCATTTTCACGCCATCTTCGTAATACTATTTCAATTATGCCGTATTGGATCTCAGTGGCATAGTCTCATTCTATTTCACTTTTATGGATATTACCAGGTCATATCGATAACCAATGGTATGATCTACAAAATTGCGAAAGTACTACCCGTTCTTTGGTAGGTTAGAGCAATTTAATATCTCACACCAGTTTCAATTGTAAAAATAGAAGTAATTAAACAAAATTTATATCCAATTTCAACCCTTTTTCTTGAAAACATTTTATAATGTATCAATACCAAGGGACTTGTTTCCGTACAAATGTTCTTATGGAAGGTAGTAAGCGCTGAAAGAATTAAAGGAAAAAAAGAGTATCCTTTATTCAGATCTTCTGTCCTTTCTATAGCTGGTCACGTTTCTACAACCGGCAAAAACTGTCGGACAGTCTGCTACATCCGAATTCTTTTTAATCTTTCACTTTTATCGTTCAGCCCTAAAAATAGTTTCAGCAAAAATCCATAGAACTCCAAAAAAACCGCTTAGATGATAATTACGGAAATCTTTTCAAATGTAATTAAATTTGTTTATCAAAGTTGGGTTAATTGACACGCCTGTTAAATAAAATTACAGTTTAAAATTTGTTAAAGGGAATAGAAGAGCGTTAAATCAAATCCTTTAGACACATTTCGCCAAGGGTGTAACATAATCCATAACCACGTGGTGTTCCCATATAAAAGGAAAAGTTTTCTCTATGTAGGGCAACTTTTATTTAGTCCATAGCTTCTACCGTTTATCTCCATCAGTCGAGTAGTGCCAAATTTAATCAGAAGGAGACTGCTGTCGCAAACTTATTTTTATCCCAAAGACAGGCCATCCAGAAAGTTGGGTCTTGCGAAACAAAACCCCTCCCCCCTCCGCCTCATAGCCAGCTCACGTCTAGATTTCAATATATTATTCGCCAACTTATTTCAAACAGATCTTATTTCAGAAACTGAGCTCGGTTATACGAACGTTCGGAAAATGTTACTGTTTTTCAAAGGTAATGAAAAAGATAGACCTAACTTTCTGCTTTATAAATAGACGAGTAACAATATTAAAAAGATACAAACAAATGAAGACATTTTCATAAAGTGCTTTACGTATTTGTTAAATATCTAATACATTTAGGAAAACTTATAGACTCTTTAATGATATTACGAATTTTTGATGAGTTCTTTGCACGTCGACCTAGGAGCCCCAGTCGGCGGATTGTGATAGTTTGAATATATTTGTACAATGCTAGAATATTTATTTTTTCCACATCCTAAACGTATTTGTAAAATGTAAACCATGTTTACAAATTCCAGGCGCTGAAGAGGATCTCAATAAAGTTCGAAACGCAGCACGATAAAGAAATTTGTTTTTCTGAAACCTACATTACACTAGACCGCACCTCACGATATTCAAATAATCTTCATTTAAATGATAGTTGTTCATTTCGATTCCACAAAATTACCACTGAGTTCTGCCGAACTTTATGTCCTATTTGTGAAAGACGTCTAATTATTAAAATCCATACTTTTGTAATGCAAATCTCATTCTGTCTCCTGGATTGAAAGAAAAGCCCCAATGTAAAATTTATTTGCTTCAAATAATTAAGGTTTTTTCTCATAATGCGAATTTGACAAGCAATGGCATAATGTAAACAATAAAGGTAATCAATGCTTACTTTAGTTAAGAACCAAATTATTGGACTTAACAATAAAAACAAACACAATGCTTTTTTTCAAACGTTGCCATTTTTTACCAACGTAAAATCCGATTGCGCTATTGTTTTCAGTGTGAAAAGAAATCTTTAAAATGATGCTATGAAATTTTAAGGTTGGACAGGATTGAGGTACAATGTATCTTCCAAAAAGAAGGTACGACGACTTAAACACATTTAACAAGTATTTTTTTGTTTTTTTATCGCGTCATTGGTTCAAGAGAAATTCAGCCAGGACCACCCTGTATATCACCCGGCTCAAAGGATTCATGGATTCAAAGTATAAACGGATTATACTTCGTAATAAATATTCATAGGATCCTGTATAAAATCATAATAAAAAATTAACATTAACAACCAAAGTTGACTCCGTATGACTTTTGATTCTTCGTTCGTTGTTACGAAAAAAATATAAAAATATGGAATAGGCTGAATTAATCCGATTAATTAAACTGATATATGAAAAGTTACACTTTAAATTGAAATTAAATGGAAAGCTCTCCGATGAAGAACAACACCAGCGACATGAATGTCAGTTTCTCGTACATTATTTAAATTATTAATTTCAGTTTATATAAATTCTACCAGCAAAATGGACTTGGGTGTGCGTTAGGTGGACTTGGTTACGTAATTCTTTTGTTCCCTGATTCTTTCAGTGGAGCTCAAAAGGCTTCAGATGTTTTATTGCCTATATTGTGTCTAGCATTCTTTATCAATCAATATAATCCAAACTAAAGCCAAGTATCAAAAAATCCCACGTAGGTACGAACTTAAATTTAACCTTCGAGCTGCGTAAAATGTAATTCCGTTCTTCTAAAGGTAACCAAGACCGAAAAGCTAACATAAAAGTATCACATTCCTACAAATACACAATTGAAAATAAAACTATGAAAAAGACTTCGTTTGTATCTATTTTTTATTACTGTATTATAAAAATTCAATTAATTGTACCATCGAGATTTTCGACGTTTTCGCAAATTGATCAAGTTAATTCTTTCGATTAATGCTTCTTCCTATGTGAGGTCTTGGTTTAGATAAAAAGTCAGCGTCACGTGCGGGATTCGAACCCACGACATTCTGCTAAATATGCCGCTGCTCTACATCTTGAGCTATCGTGGCTTGGATCCTCTCGGCCACCAACTCTCTATCTCAACAACCGTTCGACTTTTTCCTTTTTTTTCCAATTTTCAAATGTCGTGTAAACAGGATGGGATTCTCGGCCGGATGACGTGGCCATGGGGAGCTGTTTAGTGAAGTGATACTTCTTTTGATCATTAAATATTAATCCGTTTTACGTTTTGGTTGTCAATTGGCCAAGTTACTTTTTTTTCAATTAATTATTCTTTCTATTTAAGGTTTTGGTTTGGTTAAACCTTCTTCGATATAACCACATGAGGGTACGTGACTTCGATCGCCCACGCCACGAACTTGGTTTTTTGGATTTCCCATGCTTATGTAATAAATAAACCCAATAAATTGGCAGCGATCCCAACCGAATGTAAACCACGGCTTCATATAGAAGCGTATTTAAAAAAAAATTAATGATTGTACTATATTAGCGGGATTCAATAAGTTTCATAGATGTGATTTCAGGTGAATGTACCAATTTTTTAAATTATCATTTGGGAGAATCCCTCCTACGTCGTACTTTTTCATTTAAAAAATGTTGATTAATTCTTTGATTATCCGTTTTGTGACATGTTCATCCTTGTTGTTGTATACGTCGTTCGACAATGGATGCGTTTATGGCAAAACAGCTCCAAACTGTGGCCAAACAACGAGAACGGGCTGCGACTTATTCCTCACACCAGTTCATCGACTCACAAACCGCCTAGGCAAAACTTCACAAGTCCAGTTTATCTCCGTATAGCACTAAAGCGGACAGCACAATTGAATTACCGCCTGTGGAAAACGTTCAAGAAGTTTTGAACGAGCGCCATGTGCTTCGAGACGAGGGCGAACTTCCACGGTTATGAACACATGGGGAATTTATGTTAAATGCATTACATTTCGAGCGGCAAGGTGTAATCGAGACGGATAAACAATATTCCGGTTTTACTTTGCACATTTAACGCGTGGAAAGTTGGTGTACTTCGTCGAAGGGTGATGTTCAACGGTGTTGTATCGGTGCACACGAGTAACTTTTAAAGCTAATGGGTTTACGTTCACTGACTCATACCTGATCTCCTGTTCATCGCTAACGACTATCTTTGAATACTGAATAACGAGTACATAATAAATACTTGCACTCAACTAATTTTACTAAGGGCCATTACTTCCCTTCTTTCAGAGAAGGCGAAGTAGTTATTAAATGAATTTATTTTCGTACTTGCAATATGAGAAGAAATCATGCAACAAGGTGCGGTTTAAACGGAGGTGTTTCATGAAAGCTCTTGACAGGCTAAAGAAAGAGTCGTTACTCTTAAGCTAACTTGATTCACTAACCAGACCCACGTTCTATCGTAGAACATCAAACAATCAAAATATCAAAATTTTTCAGCAGCAAAATATTTTACATTCAAACGAAAATGTTTTTATTTTTTAAACTACTACCGTAAATGAAATTCAAACAAATTCATTTCAGCATAAATTAATTCTATCAAGCAAAACTTCGTTTTGCATTTAACTGCATTAAGCTCAAAAATCCACTATGATAAATGGAAATGTATTAGGCTCAATTAATTAAATTTTTGTTAACCAAATTAGCTTTAACTGAGTACGATAGCTTTTCAAAACACACCCCCGCGAAGATCTCAAAACGGAATTTGGACAACCATGAAATTTTAACGCGCCTTCGGTACCAGTGGTTTTGTTCTATTACGTATGAAAAGTGCATTTGCCGCTGAGCATTACCTCAAATTGCAAGAAACAAAGATTATTACTTTTTACTTCCGGAAAAGTTATTAGTTTTATGTATCATTTAACAATGGGCAGAATATGGTTATTCGGAGATAGAGAGATGCGGTCTGGTGTGACGCAGGCTTACTTTATCGTGCCAACGTTTCGACCTTTTTTGAGATCATCATTAGGGCCTGGGAACAAAACGTTTAAATTGTACATGTAGGAGGCGAGAAAACAATTAATTTATACAATGCTAAAAAATTTTAGGTTAAAAAAAACATCTCCAAAAGGGACAGAATAATTTTTGAACATCTGAACTGAAAATAATTTATTACTTTAATATATTATTTAGAGATTTTGAGTTGGGGTCTGATGAAACATAGGTTTTGCAAAAAATTTTCTTAACGTTTCGACCGTTATTCAGATCATCATCAGGGCCTGGGATTTATAAACGTTTAAATTGTACATGTAGGAGGCGAGAAAACATCTAATTTTTGAACATACGTAGTGGAAGGTCCTTCATTCTATTATAGTCAATTTTCAAACAGAAAAAATGGACGAAAAACGTTCAATTTCAATCCGTTAGAAAGAAAGTAATGATTATTCTTCTCTTCTTTCTTCTTGATTGTTCACTCTTTTTAAGATCTTTCGGGGTGTTTTTTTTCAGGAACGTTTTCAACCATTTCATAATATTTTTTTATTATAGCAAAATATGCCTCATAGCAAAATCAATAAAGTTAGATATTATGAAATTTGTTTTCTTCCCCAATGACAGTTTAAATATTCGTTTACAAATACGCTTGTTTAATCCTAAATTGTATTTTTTTTCTTCTCAGTTTTCAACTTCTTCATTTGTGACGAATAATTCAATGCGTAATCATCTCTTTGGATAAAACGCATTTATAGCATTGTGTACTAAAAGAATTCCCAACGAAAAGTTAAAGTTTGACGACGAATTCAAAAAGTATTTCAACAATATTTTGTCTTTATTTGGCTTGTAAATTTAAATACTAAATCTACAATTTATTTCCATTTGTAGAAATTTTTAAACGTTAATAATCTTTAATAAACACAGACTTGTGTAAATATTGGCTACTGACATCAGTCGTATGCTAAGAACGCGGCTTAGTTTCCTAAGTAATAAGTTCCTAACCAATAGGGAGAGTCTGTCTTATATATCGTTCGTATCTCAGAACTTAACAAACTTCTTATGACGTAAACATATAATCATATATTAAAAGAGTTAATAAATCTCAACGTTTGTTGTTTCTTATGTTCGTTTTAACAAAAATAATAAATATTGTAAAATAAATTCTGTCACATTTTTCAACCAGTGTAGAATTTAAAAAAAAATTTTTTCACGCAATAAAGTGCTGAATTATGACAACAAACATTAGATTTAAGACTATCTGTTCTTTAAGTTTCATGCAGTCTCGACGTCCCCATTTAATGAAGCGAATGGGGCCACAGCTTCCGAAAGGACTTCCTAGATGTACCTTAGTGCATTCAAAGATCCATTCTGTATGATAATCAGTTTGGCACAGGCGTAGACGTCGAATCCATCCAGTAGACGCCGCCGGGGGAATTTATTATACCTAGTCCGTATTATCCAAGCCCGGTAGCTGAAAGGGAATATTTGCCGGTATTTGAGTTAATGTGTTAAACTCGATTTAAAAACTAATCGATTTCTCTAGTAAGTAAGTGTGAACAAGATGAAAGAAATGAAATTGAATTCAGCCCAGATTTGGAACATGCAGTAAAAAAATATATAGCCAAAAGACAAACAATTTGAATGAACGGAGTGCTGCGATGTCCTGCTGAAAATTGTGCGTTCGCTCATGCCAACGGATCTTTGAGGTAAATTTACTAGAAAGGGAAAGCAGAACGTTCGTTAGTGCGAATTTGCGATTTGTGGGCAACTGACGAGAGCAAAACCTAGGTTCTTGCGTACTGGCGAATTGAGAGAACTGACGAAACTTTTTAGTATTACTAATATTATTTATTTGACAAGATATTTTCTAACAATAACAAATTTGCATACATATGTATTTTTGAGGGGATGTGGCGGTGCCCTATGCGTCCTCTTTAGCATAACTCCATTTATCTACTCCTGAAAAACATTATTGTCGATGGTGATGGGAAAATGCTCGCGAAAAACCCATTAATTTTTACTTTAACGAATCCTTTGCGTTAACGAAATCGTTACAGTATTGTTCTGAGACTGGAAGAATTAATTAAGAATTAATTTTACGAGGAATAACAGTTATAACCAATGGAAGCAAAATTAGGTATTAATTTAGTACGTTGGTCTAATGTTGTACATGAATATTTAGTTTCAGATAAACAAATAAGTTAGTTTAAGATAAATAAATAAATAAGTTAGTTTAACAAACTGACAAATTTACAAGTTAACAGTTTAATAAATTAACAAATCTGTAGGTTAGTGGTTAAATATTTTCATAAATTGGACGAAACTTTAAGCAAAAGGTACGTTTGTGCGTACTACGACTTAACGGCAACTTATGAGAGAAATGGTAGATTCGTGCGTACTGGCAACTTGAGAGAACTGACGAATAGAGAGCAGAAGGGACCTTTGTGTGTATTGACGACTTGACGGCAACCTACGAGACTAAAACGTAGATTCGTGCTTACTGGCGACTTCAGAGAACCGGCGAAACAAGAGTAGAATTTAGGTATGTACGTACTGGCGACTTATTAGCAACTTATGACAGCAAAGGGTAGATTCGTGCGTTCTGACGACTTGAGAGAATTGATGAAACCTTGAGCAGAATGTACGTTTGTGCGTAGTGGCAACTTGAGAGAAACTGACTAAAAAGTGACGTCTCTTTCTTCCTCGAGTCCATCTTGGATTTACACATTTTTGGCTTCTTCAAAAATTGTAGCTTGCTTCCATAAAAAAATGGAAGATAAATATAAAAACCTAAATTATCAATTATGAATGAAACATATTTACATTGGCAAGAACACACCCCACACTATAACAGACTGCTTTGAAAAAGCTATGACTCATGCATGGCACAATGAAACAAGCACACACGTATCCGACCATCTGATCACATAGCAAAACGGCACTCATTTGTGAACAAAACACCCTCGCGTTTTTCAAATGGCCAAGTGCTGCTATGCAAATAGTCAGCTTTTATACTATGCTTGTAAACCAAGTGCCGGACGTCCAAAGCATAGGCTATATTCACGAAGCCTTCTGATGACTGTTTTGGAGATCACATTTTACAGACCGTTTGGAGTAGACTTTTTCTCGATGAAGCTGTTATATGGCAATTCCGTAATGTAGTAAGAGAGCAATAAGCCGTCGTACGTAGCGGTCGACTACTACCTTTTCTTCGAGATGCCAAGAACGCGGCACACCTAGGACTTGAGCTATGTAACGGACTTTCGTTGGACAAACCATCACCTGGGAGAGATCTTCTTGATTTAATAAAAATAGTAATAAATGTTTACTCAAATCATGGGAGAAAAGAAAACCCCTATTCTACAAGTTCGCTCTGGAATATGACAAAATTGTACTGGTTTTCTTTATTTTTAATCCGAATAGAGTTAAACTGTTAGTAACAAATATCTATAAACTTAAACAAGTTACTGTTATGTTTAAGTTTTAACTATTCTCCTAATTCACTATTTTCGTGGTCCGCTCGACCAATTAATATATCACAATTAATTATGGTTTTTAGTTGAGGTGAAAAACAGTTAATAGCACGAGAGGGATTCGAACCCACGACCTTCGGCTAGATACGCCTTGAAACGTGGCAAAAGGAGGGAAAATTAGTAAAGTGAGGTTGTGATGGGGAGTTGATGTCTGAGTGGATCGAGGTCACGATAGCTCAGGTGGTAGAGCAGCGGCGTATCTAGCCGAAGGTTATGGGTTCGAATCCTTCTGGTGCCATTAACTTTTTTCATCTCAACTAAAACCGTAATTAATTGTGATATTCTCCTAATCTTTATACCAAGTTATTATGGGGAATAAAGGAACTGATACAAGTGTCCAGTTTTGCCTTGATGTGCGCTGTTTTGGAAAATATATTTTATATGCACATTAAAGTCAATTCATCGTCCATACTTTAGGTTACACTGCTTACCAATTGGACGTAATGCTCCCATAGTCCAAAAATCGATGCTCAATCTCAATGATCTAATCGAATTGTGTCACTTTTCACGATCTATCAACTTTTCATAACTTTATTCCGTAATTTCCTCTTCGTAAAATGTTTTACCTACAGTAAATTTTATTATATCAAATGAAATTACGTCTGATTTATTTTATTTATTGATATCTGTTCGTAGTATACATTGAGCAAATAGTTAAATCTGATAGACCTGCCAGACCAGGAGGCAAGTGGGGAGAGAAACCAACTTTCTTTAATTGGGGAGGGTATCAAATGAAATAACGTTGAAAAACGAGAGTGATTAGATATTTTATTAATAAAATTGAAAAACACCAGTCTTTCAGAAAGTTAAATGTTGACATGTCCATCGTTTTAAAAAATGCATGACTGACATGACTTTCTATTTTATACCAAAGAAACTTTTACTGCTTATTTTTTATTGTTTTCATTAGATTTTAATCTGAATGTACATGTGCGTTTTAACTGTTGGTACAGGACAAATAATTTTTAGAAATGAAACGTTAATTTTCAAATAGTGATAACTGAACTTGTGGAATTAAGTACAGGCCTTTAAATTTCCTTGAGGAAGGTAACTTTTCTGTAAGCGCCATATCTGTCAGCATTTACAGAATCAAGAAAATCCTCCTTAAACTTTAGACAACAACACTCGCAACTCGTGAAAATTTATCTTCTTTACCATTTGGTATTTTCCTTCCTGAAGGTTACAAATGAATCTCCTAGGAAAGTAAATATATTTTGCAATGATATAATAAAATCTACAGTAGAATTAACATTTCATGAGATACAGAGGACTTTAAGAAATAAAGTTGTGAAATGTTGAAAATACACGAAAAGAGCTATGCTTCGAATACAATTCAGAATCAGACTTTGAACAACGTAACCTCCTGAATTATTAACGACTTTTCACAAAAGACTCTATAGACTCTAAAATGAATTCTCAAATTTATAATTTATTGCTTTATTGTATTGAAATAAATTTTAAAAAATATTTTTTGATTCAATAACCGTCTAAATATCCCCTCGGGTGCAAGAAATATGGGTAAAAGTATTTTAGAGTATATCTGAATTTGTTGTTTAATTGTTTAAAATATCTTAAATTGTTTAATTTTGTTAAACAGTACATTTGTACAACTGAATCAATGCTAAAGCGTTTTTTCTCTTCAGCACGTTGAGATTTATTAAACACGTTTTAATATACTCTAGGGCTATTTGTCTACGTCGGGGGAAGTTAGTTAAATTCTGAGAAATGAACTACACGTAAGTCACACCCTCTAACCTTATTGGTTAACGAATTGTTACTTAGTAAACTAAGGGGCATTTCAAGCATAAATGTGATTATCGGCCAATTATGATTATGAGGAGATTCAATTTTTAACGTTTTTAGTTTAGTACACTGACTGGAAACAATTTCCACCCAAATGATATTTTTAAATTTTCACGATAAAATAAAATTCTGCTTTTAAATGCGTCATTGGTTTTACCAAATGTATTTATTTTTTATGCTATGTTTTAAATTGGGAATATCAAATAAAGGTAACACACATAATCCTTAATCCAAAACAGGGATAAAGGATTCTTCAATGTTTATTTTTTACGGAATTTAAAACGTTTATTCAGTCCCATTTGAATTCTGAAGCAATAAGCTGTTTAGTTTTCATTTTTGTTTTCTTAATTTAAATTTTTAAACATAAAAATGCCGCTTAGTGTTGAGAACGTTGCGCGTGGTGTGGCAATTATATGGTATGCGGCTAGTGCCATCAGAATTCTCTACGAGCTCGACGTTCGATGCTTTCGAGAAACTGGGCCCTATCATGGAAGGCCTGGTTTTGAATTTTGCGAAAACTTCACCTTAATGTTATTCAAGCGGTTCATCACCTACAGTAAATTGGAGGTGTCAAAATTTCTGAACGCACTGGTCAAAGAAGATTAAATCAGTATGGTCTGATGACCTTTCGCCAAGGTTGACCAGAAGAAGAAGAAGAAGAGAAATAACTTTATTCGGGGACTGGTCTCCAGTAACAATAATTTGCACGAGATAAAATGAAGGAAGTACCTTCTATGAAGTCAGAAATTAAAAAAAAAATAGAAATCTTGGCACAATGTATGCCAGTAAAGCAGCCCAGAAGAGAAAATTACGAGAATATTAAACAAAAATAATAAATGCTATCGTGAGGTCTCTGCTTGGAGGGAGAGGGGGTGATTATAAAGATGGGATTTAAAGGAGGAAAAGGAAGCAGCGTGACGAATAGAAAGGGGAAGGGGGTTCAAGAGTTTAGGGGCTCGGAGCAGAAAGGATATTTCGGAGGTATGGGTTGTATGTTGCGGAAGGACATGGTCGATTTGGGATGAGCAGGTGTGATGAGTGTGATGTGAGGAGTTGAATTGGAAGGATTGTGTAGAGTAAGGAGGACGACGAGTGTGGATTGTGGATGGAGTGGAAAAGAGAGCAACGTAGGAAGTACTGTGCACGGAAGAAGGGGAATAGCCAGGAAAGTTGGAAATTCAACCCCGATACCCGGGACCCCCGTGGGGTGACGTACACAAATCTTACGCAACAATTGAAAATACGTTTCAATCGCGCGTTTTCCCTCTCCGAGAGACCACCGTATGCCAAACAGCTATAATCGAAGAAGAGAAGTATAAGGGAAGATACAAGGAGTTTACGGGTGGAAAAAGGTAAGAGAAGCCAGGACCGACGGAACAAGTGAGTGAGGCGATGGAAAGGCGGGAAATTGGGGAAATGTGAGAATGCCAGGAAAGATTTTCGTTTTTAATCGAAGAGCAGAAGGGGATGGGGTGGTTATTTAGCATAGAGGTTGGATGCTGGGGAGGGTATTGTGGAGTTGCCGGGACCAGAACACACTGAGTTGCACGAATCCCATTTGCTCTATAACACAGCCATTGGTCTTTAGACGATTGGTCTGCTGTACTTTTTACATATGTAGATTTGTTCTACTATCTCCATATGGGCGAAATAAAATATAGGAAGCCAACTTTTTCAACGTAGCTCTGTGATGGTGTGGGCAGGAGTCTGAATGAGTTGGTTGTGGTTAGTGTGGGGGTCTTGGACGGATTGGGATTTTGGAACATCATCAGCCTATTCACATGAAATCAGAGACAATCCTATTCTAATTCATGATGAGATAATGCCCGTCTACATGGCGCTCGAACAGTAACAACATAACATCAGGGTTTTAGCCTGGCCACTTCGTTTTCCAAACTTGAATCCCATAAAAAATTTATGGGATAACATCAAATGACGAATAAGAGCACATCCATCACAACTTAATACGCTCGACGATCTTGAAAGGTCTCTTCGTGACGAATGGGCTAACCGACAGCAAAGAGATATTTCCAGTCTGGTAGAAAGTATGCCGAGCCTTCTTCGAGATGTAATTAAGGCGAAAGGAGGAATTACTCATTATTGAAATGTCAATTAAAAATCTAAAACAAAATTAAACTAAATTTATCTGCCCGTCTGTTTTTCTATTTTCATTTTTCTTAGCAATTTAACTTTTTTTGAATTTTTTTAAGACAAAACTGAATTATTAAACGTAAAAAAACGTGAAACGTTGATTAATACATTAAAATATATACATATTATGTCATATTACCAGTGGGTAGAACTTTTTGTGAATAGGTTTACTTAACCCACAAGCGAAATAAAGAAAAACTTCTGTTATTAGTGCCTATTTGAAGATCTGAGGTTCTGGTGTGACGTAGGTTTTAGAAAAACATTTTCTTTATCGTGCCAACGTTTCGATATTTAGTGAGACCATCTTCAGAGCCTGGGATTTATAAACATTGTTTAAATTTTACAAATACATGTAGGATGTGGATAAAGGAATTTATCCTATGGGAGAAAATGTTGTATTCAATCAAAATATTTTTACCCACTCGGAATGTTTGCTTTGTGGGTAATGTGTCGTTCGTGTGGGTCGTGTTGAGAGTTTTATGTTTGGATGTTGGATTTTGGTGAGGTGGGGGAGGGAGTTGGGATAAAAAGACATTTTTATATCAGTAATCGGCTTATTTGAGGTGAAAGTTGGGTGATGGTTCGGACCGATTATAATTATGGACAGCAAAGCCAAATTGTTGAAGAATTAGACTATGCAGAAATGTTTCCTGTGTGGAATGTGATGATTGTTTTATGTGATGCATTATGTTACGTGTACATCACTTTATCGCGCCAACGACTATGAATACGACACACAAGAATGATACAGAATAAAAACACTGTGAGCTCTGAAGATGACCTCAATAAAGATCGAAACGTTGCCTCGATAAAGAAATGCTTCTCTAAAACCGACGTCACACCGGACCGCATCTCACGATCATCAAATTTATCATCAAAACGACCGCTAAACCCCATACACAATGTTATTGAAGTTAAACGATTTTGAAAACTATATTTGAAATATTTTTAAAGTTTTCCGTTAAACTTTAAGTTTTCTGTTTGAAAATGAAATAATATAGATAGAAGTAAGTGATATCACGTATGTTCAAAGATAATTTATTCAACCGTCGTGGAGCGTACATAAAAAATCAATCACATCGCTGGAAGTGAGGAATAATAATCCCTGTCTTGGAATTTGAGGTGCTGCTAAGCGAAAAATTCATTTCCATACACAATATTACAATGCAACTTGTGCCGTTCTCCGTTCGGGAAATTCTCTAGGCACATCACCTTTAAAATATGATCGCAAAACGGAAACACCACTTAATTCCTTTCGGGGATTAACTCACGGGTTGACTCCATGACATCGCGCACCTCGGAAGTTTAAGAATGCAAATTAGGACGCTTTTCAGACAATACTTAATCTGCGGATCAAACAGGATGAGCGTTACGGTCGATTTTTTTAAAACTTACATTACCAATAAAAAAAACTGTAAAAAATTCGATAAAACCGCCTCAGCCTGTCATACATCGATTTAATCCGCCCCCCCCCCAAAAAAAAATAATCAAACTCTCTATGGAAATTCTTTTACCCGTCAGCTTGACATTAATTGCACCTATTTACGAAAACTAATTGCTACATCGGGTGTGGAAGTGATGGGGATTGTAAATTCTGGCAGTGGTTTAGCCCTCCTGGCATGCCAGTAATTGACCTGCATACCAAACAAGGGACAGATTCAATTCCCACTGGCGACAGCGATTTTTTTGACTTGATTAAAACTCTTATTTAATTGCGCGTATGGTTGCAGTAACCTATTGGATGCGATATTGGAAAAGAGGTAAACAAATGTTTTACAAATTTTATTTGATATACAGGGGAAAAAAGGCAAAAACGAAAAAAACTATTTTGTTTGTTTGTTATGACTTTCTGAGCGACTGAGTATTATGACGAACACTATAATTATCATAAATTCATCCATTAATTTGTTATCCATTTATTAACATATACGAAAGCTCTTTTCTAAAAAGTCGTTTTATTGCATCAAATAAAAATTGTAAATTTTTTGCGCTATTCAACTTTTATTTCAGTGTTTAAATCACATCATAAAAACATAAATGATCACAATTGAAAAAGTAAGTGCAATGTGAATTAATTAAAACTAGGCTCACAAAAAAAGTTAAACTCGCAACTTTCCTCCAGGTTATGAAGCTCACACTAACCTAAAACAGACAAAATATTAATTAATAATCACACAGAAAGAAAATCCACGCTACTTGTAATTCTCATTTATTTAAGTATACAAAAAAGGAGAAATATTTTGATTGAATAAATTCACTTTTCCACATCCAAAATGTAATTGTTAAGTGTAAACAAAAGTTCCTGGAAAACACCTAAAAAAGATCTAAAAACGACTGAACAATTAAGAAGAAAGAAGAGAAGAATATACATTACTTTCTTTCTAAGCCATTGAAATATTTTTGACGTTTCTCGTCAAAGATTTTTGTTTGAAAATTAACTATGCTAGAATGAAGGAACTTAGACCACGTATGTTCAAAAATTATTCTGTCCTTTGCAGAAATGTTATTTTTTTAAATTCTAAAATCTTTTAGCATTCTATGCATTTTTCTCACCTCTTACAGGTATTTGTACAATTTAAACAATGTTTGTCAAACCTAGGCCCTGAAGATGATCG
>CM077111.1:5024942-5036741 GCA_039619505.1 Cimex hemipterus | reverse complement strand
AGATTACCAAATAAAAAGTTTTATAAAGCAATGAATTATTTTCACTTTAAATGTCCAAAATTATTCTGTCGCAGGCAGAAATGTGTTTTTTTATCTAATATTTTTTAGCTTTGTATAAATTATTTTTTTCTCACCTCTTACAGGTATTTGTACAATTTAAACAATATTTATAAAACCCAGGCCCTGAAGATGTTCTCAATAAAGATCGAAACGTTGGCACGACAAAGAAAACGTTTTTCTAAAACGTACATCACACCAGACCGCATCTCACGATTTCCGAATAATTATGTATACAACACTATTCAAGATTATTATTACTCTTGTCTGTAAATGTGCAAAAAAACAGCCTGTTGTCATAATGCCAAATTTTGATTTACTACAGAAATGTTGTGAATTTTTAAAATGAACAACAGGAATCCGGATGAATATATATTTCCTCAATCTAATCCAGCCCAAAATTGTTTAGTTTTGATTCATAAAATTGGTATGAAATCTTTAAAGGGTGCACAAAGCGAATTGGACATTTTATACAGGGAGATATTCGTATTTTTTACAATCATCCTATTGTAAATTTCGTTTCATCAGCATGTCTTTGAACTATCAAAACTCTATTTATTTTTTTAATGTAACGTCAAGCAAACAAAATACAAATTTACTTATAAAAATTGTATATAACTGTTACGTAAATTTTCTTGTTTCTGTATATAATTTTGAATAGGTTGCCCTCGTAATGAGTTGCCTGTATTTCACAAAAATTGTTAAACTTTAAGTTTCTAAAGTTAATGTTCGATTGCTAAAAATGATTTTTTTGGCTACAAATGTTTTGCAATATGAAAATTTGCTAAGCAGAGCCAGTGTAAAGAGAAATAATACAGTCTGACCGAAGGGGGGGCTTCACGTACGTGCGCTCACCTATTGGGTCTGAGTTCGATAGAATTGATGAAGATCGTATTCAAATAGCGTGGCTGTTTACGTAACCAACCGATAAAATAGAAATTAAGGTCTGTTTATGCAACTAACACCGAATACAATTAGTTAATCAGCGAGAAATAGTCCATCAAGCAGCAGAGTTGTATGAACATATTTTTCTCCCACAATCTCTATAAATGACTTATGCAAGGGTAACATAGCCGGGATGTCTTTGATAAGGTGGAAATTACGCTCGTCTTTTTTTTTTTTTTTTTTTTTTCTTTTTTTTGTCAAATGGACGGAGACGTCATGTCTCCCACCTCTCAACTGAGTTTTGTATTACTCGGCTCCACGCCATTTATGTAAAATGAGAAGGGCTATTTTGGATTGTTGAGTTTTATAACGATTATTTATACCAACTTGCTTCGACAGACTTCGAACCTTTCGGGCGCTGGTGACCGCAACTGTGACGGCTTTGACACGACAATCATTACTGTCGGTAAAGGTCCAGGGTTCGAAACCAGCGGCCTAACTAATTAAGAATCTATCATGACCATGGCATGTCTCTATATAAGTTTAAAACCAAACTAAAACCGACTTTTTAAAATTAATTTCTTTATTGTAAATATATGTTTTATTTATTTATAAGTTTCGGCTATTTGCAAAATATGCAAAATACCATATTTTGCAAATAGCCTAAGTTTCATTGAAATAAATAAAATATTATGAATCATATAGGTAACCCACAACTTGAAGTTATAAATTGGGATATTTTTTCTTATTCTAATTTTTAATGCAAAGTTCTTTTGTTCAAGCTTGATAAATTATTCAATTATGTCTCGGTAAATAAATTATATTTTAATTATTTAACGTTTCAAGTTAATCGGTTGATGTGTCGTACAATGAGGGGCGGACGAGAAAAACAGATAGGTTTGTAGATTGGTTTTTTCACCCCAAGAGAACCCAAAACGGCAAAGAAATTACGAGAGTTAAGAACACTGGCCTATATCGAACAAATTTTCTGAATTTAAAGACCATCAAAACGCATAAATTTCAAATTCAATTTAAATACAACTATAATCAAATTAAATACAATTAAATTCACTAGTTTTCGTGGTCCGTGTGAACAACTAATACTTTTCAATTAATTAAGGTTTTTATTTGAGATAGAAAAGTCAGTGTCACGAGCAGGATTCGAACCCACGACCTTCGGCTTGATACGTCGCTCCGACTTCCCATTTCAACACTGCTTTAAATGCAATAGTGTTCCATAATTTCAACAAAAACTAGATTAGTTTAATAAATTTAAAATGAAAAATATAATAATCAACATGAAAATGACATCATAAATAATATAATAGCTTTTGATTTATGTCTTATTTCAAACATACATCTAAATAATATTTGACTAATAATAATATTATTTCTTATACAGTATTTGTTGGGTTAATATATAGTTATTTTGTTTTTCAAACTTTTAAAATTGAGCGGCATTAAAACATCCGTGAGTAGAAGATCATTTACAAAAAGTGAAGCATGCTTTATGACAGCTTGCCACGCCGGGTCATCCAGGCGTGTGAACGGATGACAACCCCACAACTTTTTATTCGGTCAAACCGTAAAGCGGCCTTTGTTTAAAATATAATAAGCTAAATTCTTGGGTTGGGAGTACACAAGCGCAGTGGGTACTCGGGCAATCAATAGGCACACACTGGCACGCACACACGCACCGCGCAATTAGCCTCCCCGCAGACCCTTTCTCGTTCTCATCATCGTGCACCACAGATTTGGGTCACAGCACCCCGTCTACGAACGATAATTCTATTCTCAACATTTAATGCTTTTACAATTTGATGCCGACTTAGATACTTAGCACTTAAGTACGTTATTACCTCAGACAATACTGTTTTGCTTGGCCACGAAATTCATTTTCATCAGGGATTTCTCTCTTTTTGTATTGTAATAGGTCAGTAATATTTTTGCCCAATAAAGAAAAGTTGCAACCGAAAGCTATTAACTTCGAAGGAAGGAAAGAAAGAGGCTTATCTTCGGAGCACGTTTCTATATAAAATACTTTTACACCCCGTTTCCGTCAGAATAGTTTAAAAGCAGACCGACAGGTGTTTTACCACTTTTCCTTTACCTCGTAAACTTTGCTAAAAGTATGGCAATTCTGCTGAAAGCTCGATATATTTAAGTTTGTTCAAATTCTCTCAAACCTTATAAAAAAACACATTACTACATGCATGCGATAAGGTGATTTGTTTACCAGCGTGAAAATGTTGCCAATTTATTAAATTCGCTCGTTTTCGTGGTCCGCTTGAGCAGTTAATATCTTGCAATTAATTAAGATTTTTAGTTGAGATAAAAACGGTCGAGGTCTCGATAGATCAAGTGATAGAGCAGCGGCCTATCTAGCCGAAAATCGTAGGTTCGAATCCTGCACTTGACACTGATTTTGTATCTCAACTAAAAACCTTAATTAGTTGCCAATTTATATACTGTTCCGCACAACTCTTATACCAAAAAATCCAATATATCGAAGTTAACAATATAATTAAATTAATAAATCTATTTTCTCATGATTCACTAGGTTTTTAGTGATGTTTTGGCTAAAAAATAATAATGACGTAATTATGAGATTGTTACAACACTTAATATTTTTTACACAACCTTAGCTAAATGATAAATCTCGCCATAATTAAAATTTCAACGCCACCAACTAACACCAACAATTAACAGATTGTTCCAAATTGTCAATTTTTCAACAATTTTATTATTTTTCAAATTTTCTGTGCAGAAGTTAAAAATTGATCCTGGCTGGATCCTTAACTTCTCATACTCATACATTTTTATGGAATACGAAAACTCGTTCTTTACCGAATAAAAGCCGTTTATGCTGGAGGTCCACAAGGAAGCGGGTGAGGTCCAGTACTATACATTCTATCAAGTTGGAACATTTTTCTGATGATTTTCTGTCTTTGGCAGCTGGTGAATCACATTTAGCCTTTCAGATTTTACTATCCTTCGCTCAAAAAACAAATGACTAGTGTGAAAAGTAGAATATGAAGCTTAAAGGGAAAAAGCCAAGGGGAACTCCAACAGCAAACCACAGGTTACACCTTCACCAAAAAACTTATATTTGACAACGTATTGTTCAGATGGTACAACAACTCAGAAACCGAATCAGATAGTTGTATTTTCTTCTCGACGAAAATTTTGAACTATCTCTTGGCTGTATGGCTGTGCGACATGGGAATCACCGAGAAAATCTCAAGTGGTGGGGTTGGATTCAGACAGTTCAAAATCGGGTTCTGAGGTAGATAACAGGTAACCCATAGTATGTAAGGAACGCAACACTTCTCACTGACCTAAAAATACCGATAGTAGCCGACGTTGCCACCAACACCTACACGAGGCTGGAATAAAATATGAAAACTGAGCCTAAATCTTTTGCTACGTGAAATTGTTGATTATCCATAACCAACCCGAAACACCAGACATCTGATAAATTCAAGGCTTGGTGACTAGAGACCATTACATAAAAATAGGATCTGCCAAACCTCACAAATCATTTTTTCTTTCTTTTGGATAATCTCAGTCAGATATATCTGACATTATCACGTCATTCAGACTTCCCTTTCAATAAAACATTAACAATTTTAATGTTTAAACGTTAACAACAAGTTAATGTCAAAATTGAAAAAAATTATTAACTATTTCTCACCGTGACCAAAAGTTAAAAAAACAAATTAATATCATTCAATTAATTATGGTTTTTAGTTGAGAAAAAAGTGAGTATCAAGAGCGGGATTCGAACCCACGACCCTCGACTCGATACGCCGCTACTCTACCACCTGAGCTATCTTGACTTCAAATCCTCTCGGAGCAAACACTTCCCCTCTCAACACAACCTTTGTTGAATTTTCCCTCCTTTTTGCCATTTTTCAAATGAATCATATTATTTGGTCAACCGGACCACGAAAAATATTTAATATAATTTTCAATTTTATTCATTTTTCCAGATCCAGATTTGTCTCATTGATTGCCTCATTTACTAGGCCAAGGAGGATATTTGAATTAACAATGCAACAGTTCACAGCAAAGGATTTCTCTTTCAACTCCGCCAACTGGATAACAAGATCTTTTGAACTTTTAATTGGTTAATAGGATGCCTATTAGGGTTTGCTCATGTTTTATTTTGAACTGTACTGTCGTAAAGAATTTCCTTTACGTTCCTTTCAAACAATCTTCAAAATAAACTGATCGTTATATTTGAATTTTAAATGTCAGTTGAAAAATTAATAGGTTTACTTTAAGTAGCAGTCGCTCAATGAAACTGATAAATCTAAAACTACATGCAAGTTTGTAAAGTTGAAAAACAATCACTTGTCTTAGAATACATATGTCGACAGTTAATCAGTGACTGCAACCAATTAATAATAAATTATATTGGTGTGGTGATTAGTCACCGTTAGCCAATCATTATTTGTAGATGTGATATGCGGTCTGGTGTGAAGTAGGTTTCAGAAATTCATTTCCCTCGTGCCAACGTTTCGCTCTTTATCGAGATCATCTTCAGTGCCTGGCAGATTGATAAACGTTGTTTAATTTTTAAAAATGCATGTACGATATGGAATAAATACAGAAAATAAATTGATTTTTTGTATTTTATCAAATAATTTTTTCCACATCCGAAATTTATTTGTAAAATTTAAACAATGTTTATAAATCAATTTTAGAACCGCATAAAATCGAAGATTCTTATATGTTATATCATTATGCCGGTTACCCTTATTATTATTTAATTTACCTAAATATTTTAAAATCGTTTCATTGTCGATTTTTATATATTTAAAATTGTTTAGAAATTTTATTTTTGTCTTGTTGTATGCCAATACTATTGTATCCTAAATTTATATAAATAATTTCTTTTATTAGCTTGGCATCATTCTTTCCTTTACCTGAAAACCTAAGATCAACGAAATTAATTTTATGTGCAGTTTTTGTTACATGTTGTTTGTAAAATGTAAGTTTATTAATTTTACTATGTAGACCGAAGAGGTGAGGCTGGCGATCCCGAAATCTTTATCGATAAAATAAAAGGATATTTTGAAAAGGTTGTAAAAATGTTTGAAAAAGGACCTAAAATGAAACGAGCGAACAACCAACAAGAAGAAGAAAAATATAGACACTACTTTATTTTCTGTACCAGAAGTTTCTCGTCAAAGTTTTCTGTTTGAAAATAGTCTGTCATAGAATGAAGGAATTTACACCACCTAAATTCAAAAATTATTCTGTCCGGTGTAAATTTTTGTTAAAATCTAAAATAGTATGTATAAATTGATTTTTCTAACCTCCTAGATGTAGTTGTAAATTTTATACAACGTTTATAAATCCCATGCGCTGAAGATGATCTCAATAGAAATCGAAACGTAGGCACAATAAAGAAAATATTTTTCTAAAAACGACATCACACCAGACCGAAATATTAAATTATACTATATATTATATAATGCAATAAATTATTTTTACCATAGTCTCACCTATGCAGGTCCTAGAGGCGATTTCATTATTGCGTTTATTTTATTTGATTTGCACATAAATTATATTGAAAGTAACCTTTATTAACAAATTAATTATATATTATTGTCTAGCCAGCTGATTAAAACATCGTATAATATTCTTCTAATAAAAATATTGTTTAATTCGTTTAAAGTTCATTGAAGATCTGAAATGTTTTTTTTTCCCACCGTAAGGTCGTTTTAGTGTAACAATTGTTGAAAAATTATATATGAATCTTTTTCTTAAAAAAAAATGCGCAGTATTCTTTATTGCAGGATCAAAAGGAAGAGGCGAAGGGTCGAAATGCCACGAATGCCAGGATAAATCTTGTTGCCGAACAATTTGGCAGTAGAGTATGAATCAAGGTAAAGGTGCTCACTAGAGCGGATTAAGTCAATTCAGGCCCGACGCCTTTTCTATATTTATCCATTTGAGTAAGAGCATGTTTTCAAGACTCGAAAGAGGGATTTAAGCAGGCCAATAATTCAGCCAAAGGTCGACAAGGTAAGGCTTTAGAATTTAATAAGGGCTTACGCAGCGCGAACCTCTCTGGAAAGAGTACGGGATCTTTTCAAAGATCTTAGAAGAAGAAAAAAAAATAAAATTCCTGTATTTTCCCCCTCCAAGTTATTGTTAAGGCATGTCAGGTACGAAATTGAAGCTAAAGTTAGTATAACATTTTCAGATGTACCTTTGCTGAAATATTAAGGTACACAGGCACCGTTTTGAAGAAAAACAACGTTTAATCCCTTCTTTCTTGGCAAAATATCTCTTTTCCGTTTCAAATAAATATGTCTTTAATACATTTCAAAGGCTATTTATTTCTTACAACTGTATATTTTGTACTAAAAGCAAACGATAACTTCAACGATAAAAAGCATTGAAAAAATTTGTTTTCGGCCGGCTAGCAGCTTGGCCTATTGCCGGTTCTTCAAGTTTATTTAGCTCGTATTTTCATTTATTACTTTTGATACTAACTTTAATGCTGACCTGTTCTACAAGTGATTGAAATTCCTTAAGTAAATTAAAATACATGTTTATACTTCTTAAGCTGCGGTAAATTGCAATGAAAAACATGAATAAAAGGAAGCCGAGGCTGCGGTAGCCAAGCGGTTAGAGTCAGAGACTCGGCTCGTAGTTCCCGCGGTCCCGGGTTCGATTCCCATCGCCTCTGGCCTTTTTTTCGCGCTAACCCTTCCCACCAAAATACGGATACGATTGTCAAAAAAAAAATCTCGTGTATCAAGTGAACAGTCAATAGATAGCGCTCGTAGATCGCGTCTCATCCTCACTCGATTAAGGATAGGCCTTGCGAGTTGGTCACACGGGCAAAGCCGCATGGGTCCGGCGTGCAGAGAATGGCGGCTAGATAAGTTCCTCCTAAAAGTTCCATTTCCTTGGCTCCATATTGAAAGCGTTTGGAATACCACCTGATATAAAATTTGTCTTGAGCACGATAGCGAGCATCTAGGTAACATATTGGGCCTCCATTATTGGATCAAACAGAGTTGTTTAATTGTAGATAATTATGATGATTTTGCGTTCCTAGCGTGTGTTGAGAGTGAATGTATTTAGTAAAAGTAGTAAAAGACCGATTGCAGAATTCTGAGTGCCACATCGACCCCTCACCTTATAACCCCAACTTTCATGAGATGTGACAAACTGACCAAATCTCCAAAAACCTGCGCAGGCTTTGGCACAAACGAACATACCAGTGTAATAGCGGGGTATAACCAATCCTCATTTGAGTAACATTTTGTTTATAGCTATGCTATCATTTTTATGAGGGCCATCGTTCAGTCGTTCTCATAACTACAATAACTGTACCTTCTTGGAAAACCGGCCTACTGACCCTCCCTAGGTACAAAGTTAAGTTGTTGAACATGGATAAGTTAAGATTGCCCCTTCAAAATGACTCATTTAATATCCATAACAAAAATTAGTATAACCAACACCTCATCACACTTCTCTCTCACACTCCTTGACGTTACATGATTATTCGTCAACATTCCAATAAACGTCAACACTGACTGGTATTAAACATAATAGGCTTAACATGACACCACACACAAGTCTATTAAAAAAACACCTTCATACCTACAAAATAGTTTAAATACAACAATCATTATACTATTTTTGGCCTAGCGACAACTATTTGGCATAGCGGTGGGTAGCATTCTAGGCCCTGTACTTGTAAACATAATTATTACACATTTATTAAGAACAATTATACCACAACATCCGTTCACATTCCACACTTTTGGTACACTCGTGATAAAACAACCAGATGGCACATTAATAACAAAATGGTAACAACAACCAAGAAACACAGATCGCTACCTTAACTTTACATCAGACCTGCTCGTTCATACAATAATAAACACGGCCAAAGGACTACTTCGCAGCATTACTACCCTGAGTCGTGAATCTTTTAACGACAACTGCATGAAGACACATGAACATATCCTACAAAACAAGCACTACCCTAGACACATAATTTGCAAAATAATCACCAGCTGCAATTCGATGCTAACACCATCGCAGCGACATACATATCCGTCCCATCCGTTCACAGCCTATCACACAAATTAAAAACACTTCTCTCTTCTGATAATTTTTTAAATAGCCGTCAAAATCTAGAAAGCATTCACTCCCTTTCGTTCCAAAATTAAAGATCCAACAGCTGTAAAAAATAAGTTTGATGTAATTTACAAAATAAATTGTATAAATTGTCCTGCAACTTATATCTTTGTTTGCACAAAACGTAAACAAACTCCTGCAGCACTGGCTCCCCAACATTTCAAACACAAGCAAAATTTTGATTGCAACTTTCTAAAAATATTAAATACAGAACTAAACACACATAAATGTAAACTTTTAGAAATGGTTTATACCAACAGAAACAAACACAGCATCAATTACACAACAGAGGGGGCGTCAGTGACCTTGAAATGGCGCTCATCATTGTAAGGAAAAGGTTCCGTGTTCGAGTCCAGCGGCCCTCCATTCGAACCCGACATACTTACAAATGGGCTTTTTTTTCTTCAAAAACACCGGTACCCTGAGGGTTTATATGACCTCTGCTGTTGCGAGCCCTCGTAAAAAAAATTACACAACAGACGCAGCTTCACTAAATCATAAATTAAATCCAGTATCAATAATACACATAAAACATACAGCTTATAAAACAATGATTACATTTGACACATCAAACAATTCTACATAGTCTAAATCTCCAACAATCTATAGCATTTTCCAGTCAATTTTTTTTTCAAATAAATGTAACGCTTTCCAAGCAAATGAAACTTTTTTTCCAAGCAATCGAAACTTTTTTCCAAGTAAATTAAACCTTTTTCCAACACTGTAAACGCTATATCTCTCATTTCCCTAATAATCCCATCCGTAAAAATCCTGAAAATCTAACGAGGACCTTACATCACAACCTCTTACACAGAGTTATAGAAAAATTAATTTTTATGCGTACATCCTTCCCCACTCTTTCAAAATCAAACATATAACCAAAAAACATTAATATCGCAGTAATACTCTCAACCCGACACACAACAGTGACACATTTGCACAGAAAATACACTCTTTGAGTGAGCACTTTCATTAAACCAAAAACTTCTTTCCCTAACCATAATTTTAACAATATTTATAAAACCCAGGCGCTGAAGATGTTCGCAATAAAGATCGAAACGTTGGCACGACAAAAGAAAACGTTTTTCTAAAACCTACATCACACCAGCTCGCATCTCACGATTTCCGAATAATTATGTATACAAAACTATTCAAGATTATTTATTACTCTTGTCTGTAAATGTGCAAAAAACAGCCTGTTGTCATAATGCCAAATTTGCATTTAGTACAGAAATGTTGTGAATTTTTAAAATGAACAACAGAAATCGGGAGAAATATATACTTCCTCAATCTCATACTGCCCAAAATCGTTTAGTTTTGATTCATAAAATTGATATTAAATCTTTAAAGGGTGCACAAAGCGAATTGGGCAAGCTACACAGGGAGATACTCCCATTTTATACAGTCATCCTATTGTAAATTTCGTTTCAACAACATGTCTAAGAAGTCAGAAAACTCTATTTATTTTTTAATGTAACGTCAAGCAAACAAAATACACTCTTGAGTACTTTCAATAAACCAAAAACTTCTTTCCCTAACCATAATTTTAACAATATTTATAAATCCCAGGCGCTGAAGATGATCTCAATAAAGATCGAAACGTTGGCACGACAAAGAAAACGTTTTTCTAAAACGTACATCACACCAGACCGCATCTCACGATCTCCAAATAAACATTAACTAACGGTCAATAAATACCACACATTATTTATTATATTGATATAGATTTTTTATATTTCCATGAATTATCGTGGTTTTACCTTCTTACGCAGTTTTTCTTCTTTTCTAAACAATTTTTAAACAGCTTAAAAGAAAGTTGAGTACTTTAGAAAAGAAAGCTGTGGAAATAGGACTGATTCGATCTTCGATCCCCTGTCTTTCTCAGGATTTTTTTCAGTAATACCATTCTTACAAATGGTAATTTTAGGTTCCTCTGACTGCTTCCGATCCATTTCTTCTATACTAACTTACAGCGATTAGCCCCCAGTAAACGGAATTGATTGAAAGATACCGCTTAAAATTCTGCAACTTAACCAGTAAAACACTGAAGTTATTTGTAAATGTGGAAAACTGCGCTTTCTGCGATACGAAAAGCATTCCCGCGCTATCGATTGATTTGTTTCTTTAGAGCTCCAAGTTGGCCATCTGTCATATTAAGCCTTCTAAGCTTACTTTCGATTCAAGAGAATATTCGCCAAAAGAAACTCCAATACTAACAACTACAGTAGTTGAATTTAATACAAATCAAATAAATAAATTGACACTCGTAAAATTATAATAATATTGTAGTCAATGGATATCAAACTTTTAAAATTTTTTGTTAACTTTCACATTGACGTGATTGATTGCTTTAATATTATACCATGCAACAAGATCTGGGATAAGATGCCAAAACTCCGTACATTTGAATATTTCTTCAAAATATCTTTTTCAAAAAGGATTGTTTTTATTTATTAAAATTAGTTTTATTAGACCGACCATTAATTTTACAATGATATTATAGAATAAGAAAACTTTTATATGTGTGGTGATTAGTGACCGTTAATCGATAATTATTTAGAAATTGTGAGATGTAGGTTTGAGAAAAACATTTTGTTTATCGTGCCGACGTTTCGATCTTTATCTGGAAATACTTTGGTTGATTATATAAATATATATATATATATATATATATATATATATATA
>CM077111.1:4960329-5014942 GCA_039619505.1 Cimex hemipterus | reverse complement strand
CAGACATAAGAAATTTTCGATTATATATATATATATATATATATATATATATATAAAATATAATTGACATCGTCATTATATCTGGAGTCAACTTAATAACTGCTCATGTAAACTAATTATCGAGCTAAGCAACATGATCCTTCATCTACTTCTGATCCACTCTGGATTTCAAACTAGATACATAATTCAATACAACTCTTGTATTGAATGGGCAAAAGTTTGTAAGTTTATAATATATAAATTTATTTAAACTTAGTTTGTCGCATCGAAACTGTAACTGGCGCAGTCGGTAGGACCCTTGCGGAGAAGAATTTTTTTAAGGTTTATTTGTAGTACATACTTGTATATAATACACACACATATAATAGCGTATATTGTCCACCGCTCGGTCACAGCATTAACACTGATGCCAGCGCTGCACTCGGAGAACGCATGCCATGATAAGCAAGCCGGTGCTGGCACTCATTTTAATTAATTAAGTAGTTAGGATGTCTCGAGGCCATCGTCGTTTTAGGCGACGTGGTGGATGGGAATATGTGGAGAGGACTGTAGCGGTAGGGGTAGGATGGTTCGATATGTTGGTACGAAATATTTGGAATCGGGAATGGATCAATGGATAAAAGGAACGTTGAGGTCTTTATGGATGTGAGGTTAGGTACTTAAAAAGGATCTTTGACGATTTTTTTTCTGAGGATTTTTGATTGGAAGCTGGGTATTGGATGGTTTGGTGGAACCCCGCTGTACCACACCTTATGACAAAAGTGGTTCCAGTTAGGTCTTGTATAAGGTCAGTTTAGTGATGATGGTCAACCCGAATTTTGGTTCTATTGTAGTAGTCTGCATAAATGGTCCAAGTCTTCTGTTGAGTTGTTTTAAATCTTGTCTGGGGATTTCACGTCAGTCTGCTGTCAAGGCATGATGATGATGATGATGATGATATTTCAGGGTGTTGTATACTGCGCCCTTTAAGAGCTATTGTATCCTCCGTTCTCTGCCTAAAGCACATCGGTGAGTCCTATTTCATCAAGGAATTTGATTAATAGGCACGGTTTTATTGGTTGAAGTTCTTCTATGGTCACATTGTACATCCCATAACACTTCCTCCTACGGGCTAATGTCGCTCCGCAGTTTGTTACCAGATGTGCTGGTGTTTCTTCTGCTTCTTTGCAGAATCTGCATGTGCCGTCCTGGATTATTCCAATTTTCTTTAGATGCCCATTTAATCTACAGTGTCCAGTTAGGAATCCTGTTAGGATTCGCAGTTTATTCCTGCCTCCTTTGACACATTCTGTGATTTCTTTCTTCCCAAAATTGGTTAGAAGATTCTTGGATTGCCTGTGTCCAATAAGCGAATTCCAGGGTTCCCTTATTTTCTTTTTGTCCTTCTGTCTGAGATGTTCATTGATAGTGTGGATTCCTATGCCACAGAAGGGTTCAGGTCCGGTCAGCGGTGTAGCTGCCCCTTTCTTTGCAAGGGTGTTCGCTTTCTCGTTGCCATCTACACCCATGTGTCCTGGGACCCAGCAGAGGCTGACTTTGTTCTGCGTACCTAATAAATTTAATTTGGTTGTGCAGTTCAGCACCATCTTTGAACAAATGATGTTTGAACTTAGTGCTTTGATGGCTGCTTGGCTATCTGACATTCAAGCAATCTGCCAATGCTGTCAAGGCATAGTCCTAGGTATTTGACTTGAGTGAAAGTCTGTATTTCTTCATTGTTGATGCATAGTAGAGGGAATGACTGCTTTTTCAATGTGCCCTCCACTTTTCGTTCCAAGCGATGAGCTCAAGGTGTTCTCGGAAATTAGAGGTAGCTTGGGTAGGATTCAAGTTGGAGGGCAAAATTGTAGTATCGTCCGCGTAAGTTTAAATGTTTTTGGAACTTAGTTGCTCACACATACACACACACACACACACACACACACACAGTACATGTAAAAAGATTTTGCACGATTGAGCCTCCTGCCCTAACATATCTGACAGTAGAAGCGATCTTTTTCTACTAAATAGTGGGGAGAATTAACGTGTATGAAATCAACGTCATAACGTTTTCATAATATAAAGATGATTAAATAAAAAGACAAACATAGTATGATAAAAGAGGCTTTCAACCGTAAGAATTGAAGACATTTATCAATAGAATATAAAAGAACAGATAAGGCCATTTTTAGAAAGTAAAGCAGACAGATTTGAAAACTATTACTTCCTATGTTATATATTTAATAACGTCTTTATTAATTACGTTTTTAGCTAAAACGATAATTACTGCTTTAAAAAATTTATTTACGTTGTATCTTTTTAATTGATTTTTTTGTTATAGGAGAAAATCCAGAAGGTCATCGTCGGTTACGTTGTTCAAGACCCAGTGAAAAAGAAAATTAATCCTTTTGTTTAAATATCTGCTTATTTTTTTCATGCCCCAAAGGAAAGTTTAAATTAATTTCTCATACCTTTATTCCTCTTTGTTCATTAATTTGTCAGACAAAAATTTTAAGGGAAAAAGAGTTGTATTATTCGTATTGTTAAACATTTTTTCACATCCCTGGCTTATTTTGGAGACGCATCAACGGTAATCCTATATTTGTATTTTCCGCGTTGCCTCAGGTTACTTGGTCGGAGGGATCGACCCGGTTGACAATAAATTGAAATATCGTCAAACATGCAAAACTTTTGCGGCGACGCTACTCCCCCGGTGGTACTCCAAACGTACAATTTCCACTAGTTGTACATTACACATTCTGAAGTGCTCAGAGGGAGAAAAGAATCGTACCCTTGTGAGAATACATAACCTACTGCATAACAAGTTGTTTTAACCGAAATACAGGGGCGCCAAATAAATTTACATTTTTTATATTGTATAAAGAAAAAAATAAAAATAATATTTGATATAAACTTTACTGTGTATGCTTTTTTTCGCAAATTATTATTACACTCAATTAAAAATATTACATACATAAAAACTCCGATTTAAAATTGATATTGGACTAAAAATGTTGTAAATGAAATAATATTTATACATTTCAGCCAAATCTAGTACGCGCGGTTCAACTGTTCTGTTTCGTTTGAAAGAGAATCAGGAGAGCCCTCGAGCATACTCAGGCAGATACGTTCAACTACAATGGTGTGAACGAGTCAAGAGGGCCGAGGCGCTTAGAATTGAGACGAGAGGCGAAAGGGTCGTCGATTGCGCGGGATGGAAGGGGTTAAAAAGGAAAAGGACACGACGTGCCTGGCCGAGAAAAAGAAAAGAGATATGGCTATAATTTCCCTCCAGGTTGTCTCTATTCTTTTTCTTGAAATATTTACAACCTAACAAAACGAAAAAACCAGCCTTACATCGTACTTTTTTAATCTGCCACCTCATCTCACCTGGTGCTATGGTTTCTTTTTAAAGAATTTAACATGCAAACACAGTACATAACTTCTCGCCATCTTCGAAACAAAAAACAAGCTTTGGTAATATAGAATATGTATTTTGCATGAGGGCGATGAGAGATTCTGGCATAGCTGAAGGAATCTCTGAAGGAATTCTCAAATATCAGAAGGTCCAGCGGACTGATGGGCAAAAAGAAGCTGCCGCAAATGATGTGCTACATATACTTAATAAAGTCCCAAAGGGCTATGAGGTGAAAGAAGCAAAAAACAAATTGCTTGGCAATGTTACGTTAGTATACAAAGAAATTCGAGAACTTTTTCTTCAAGACCATGACAAGAGCTGATGAGCACAAGACCATCAAAGTAGAAAGCGCAGCAAAGTGATGAATTTTTTGTTACAGCGATTTTCACTTAGCCAATATTATGTATTTAATTGTACAAAATAACCACTGTCCTGAACGCTTTTGGTAATATAAGCACATGTATCTAGATAAAAATTTGCCTTGAAAGGCGAATGTGGCCAGAAAAAACTTATATAATCCAGTAGAATTTAACATCTAATCGGTTTGTATGTACTCAACCCTCTATATACATATACATAGATGTAGAGAGGATTCAACTTGAATGAAGAGTACAATAACAAGAGCTTAGCTAACATGTCAGATAGTCAAGCAGATATCAAAGTTCTAAGCCCCAATATCATTAGTTCAAAGATGGTGTTCAACTGACAAACCAAATTTAACTTATCTAGGTGGGTTGTACAAAGGATGCATCCCTGGGCGTACAAAGGCTACGCTCAGGGACCTCGGCATTAAGGAATTGCCGAGGCTGCTCCTCACCCTTTCCCTAACGGCCTTGAGGTCCTCACTCTCCATTGCCTGCAGCCACATGGATCGGGAGCGCAGCTTCGTAGCCACCCGACCAACGGCACCGGCCGTTGAGCGACCTACCAACGGATGCGACTGACCTGGCGAGTTTATGGGACCCACGAACGGACCTAACGTGCGGACGAAGAAAGTCGTAAGGAGGTCCGCACCCGAGGAAGCGAAATAAGTAAAATTTGTTTTCAGTTTATCAGGAAAAAAAGGCAGAACAATGTCAGCCTCTGCTGGGTCCCAGGACAAATGGTAGTAGAAGGCAACGAGAAAGCGGACCTGCCAGCAAAGGGGCTGCTAAACCGCTGATAGGATCTGAAACCTTCTGTGCCATAGGAACCCACACCATCAATGACTACCTAAGACAGAGAAAAAAGAAAATGAAAGAACAATGGAATTCATTAATTGGACACAAACAACCCAAGAAACTCCTAACAACTTTCGCTAAAAAAGAAGTTACAGAATGTGTCAACGGAAGCAGGATTCTTAACCCTCCTAAACCCTAACAGGATTCTTAACAGGACGCTGCAAGCTAATTGGGTACTTAAAAAAATGGAATAATCCAAGACGATACATGCAGATTCTGCAAAGAAGCAACGGAGACACCCGTACCTTTTAACAAACTGTGATGCTTAAAAGGTTTCAACCACTGAAACAGGGCCTACCAACCAAGTCCCTCGATGAACTAGGACTTATCGGCGTGCTTTAACGAATAAACTACCAATCTTATCAGGATTCTTAACAAACTAAATGGACACTGAAAGAAGATTGAAAAAATCCGATTCTACAAAGCGGCAGAGAAGACACCAACACACCTACTGTGCAGACACAACTGTAACGCCACACTTGTCCGGAGGATGAAGTGCTTTGGGATGTACAATTTAACCTGTAGAAGAGGTTCAACCACTGAAATCGGGCCTAGTAATCAAGTTTCTCGATAAACCAGGGCTCACCGGTTTGTTTTAGGCAGAGAACAGGGAGTACAATAGCTCTTAAAGGGCGCCGTATAGTATATATACATACACATATAATAGAGTATTCTAATCTTATGACACTCTAGGAATGCCATGAGAATAAAACACATTGGGTTTTGGCAGTCCGGGGCAGATCTCACAGCAGGCCTTCAGTGGTTCCCAACAGCTTGGTTATTTCTGCTTTAGCGGATGCATTTTCTAAACCGCGGCATTTTTATTTTTTCTTAAACACTTATTTACATATCATTAAAGGGTTAAGTAGTATTCGGTGGATCTGCAACTTTTACAAATAGTTTATAACTAATCCATGGTTTACTTAATGTTCACTGTAAAATACACTAAACATTCACGCTAATAAACACAGACATCCATATGATATACAAATCAGTAAATATTTGGTGACACGCTCGAGCAAAATTTTCATATCGTCAAGCATTCCGACACCCTCTGTCTATGAAACCAAGTAATAAAATATAAATTATTTGGGGCAAACTATCTGCACGCGTTTATCTCGAGAGACGCAGCTTTAGCCCAAAATACCCGTGTCTTAACCCGCATGGCGTATTAATCGTCGCCCACTTCTGCGATGCAGATCCTACATACTTCCTTAAAAGAAGGCAAAAATTCTTGATATTATTAGTGAGATTTATTATTCATGAGAGGGAGTGAAATTTATTCTGGGGGGAATGGAATGGTAGCAAAGGTACTAGGAGGTGGGGTTTGTGTTCCCCAGGCACTGCGCCTTCTGGCTTATTGTACCTTCCTAGTTCTTTAATTTAGTCAATAGACTCGATTCTTTTTCTCAGGAGTATCAAGTCATTGACTGTTATTGCTTCAATGTGGTTCTCTGAGTCATTTTTGTGCGTCAGATTGAATCTCCATTGAGCCGTTGCTCCGCATTCGAAGATGATATGAGTGGCTGTTTCCTCCTCCTCATTACATAGTCTGCAAATGGGATCATTATTGTATATGCCCATGTTATGTAGATGTTTTCTCAGATGCCAGTGGCCGGATAGTAGTCCTACCACTCCTCTGAGATTTGCCTTCTCCAATTGTAGTAGTGTTTTTGCTAGTTTTGATGAGAGTTGTGTTATCATAAGTTTACTGTGTCCAGCACTGCTAGAGTTTATCCATTTTTCTCTTTGTTTTGCTTGGATCCATTCTGCGATGGAGGATTCTACGTTCGTTTTGGATATCCCAAGGATAGGCTCGAGGCCTATGTATGGTCTTGTGGATCATCCTCTGGCCAGTCTGTCTGCTTCTTCATTACCCAAAATTCCCCTGTGCCCTGGCACCCAGGATACCGTTACCTTGTTCTGTTTTCCCAGGTTTTGGAGATTTTGGATGCATTCACTGACTAATTTTGATGTAATCCTTGTACATGCCAGTGCTTTGATAGCTGCTTGGGTGTCTGATCTTATGAGGATTTTTTGTCAGTGTAACCTCTTTTAATATTTTCCAGGGCACAAGCGTTTATGGCATGTATTTCTGCTTGAAAGACTGAGGTGTACTTCCCTAGTGAGTTTGATTGCTCATATTTTGGGCTTGTACAAAAAACACCTGATCCGGTTCCTTCATTTGTTTTGGAGCCATCTGTATACCATATCATTTTATCCGATTTTCTCCTGTGTTCTTCCTCTCCTTTGTAGTCTGTTGAGATTTTGTAGGAGGTCGTGAAGATTGTTTCCGAGACCATGTAGTCAGTCCCCATCTCTAGTAATGGGTGTCTGATTTTGTTAATTATGGTTGTGTGCCCGAATTGTTTGGTTCCTTTCCAATTTAATTGTTTTTGGAGCCTGAATGAGCTTTTCCTAGCCTCTCCCTGTATGATATTCTGGGGGGGGGTGATTTGCCTATTAAAAAAAAATATTTTCGACAATTTTGCCCTACCTTTTATTCACTGATTTTGGCAAAAAATCGAAACGCATCTAACATATCAAAATATAATCGTCTTTTCTAATAATATTTTGTAGTTTAATTACACAATTAATTAATTAGCCTCATAGCTATGTAATAGTGAAAGGAAGTTTATTCCCATCTTTTTTTGTATTATTTATATAAAAGAAGATCCTGAAAGTTTCTAGATTCTAAATAGGTTGGTTTCTTTAATACAACTCTAATTTCACGGACTTCACTTTACTAACGAAACACCACTTGTAAATTGTCTCTTATATGATAGCCGCAAGTAATTTCGGCTTTGGGTGAACACGAACGGATTTAGAATATGTAGGGATTAAAATCTAATTAACCGTTGGACCCGAAGATTAGCACGTGTGCGCGCGCGCTCTTTCTGATATCGGCACGCACATTTGTACACACGCACACGTATAAACGTGAGGAAAGTTTAGAGGGATCGTCGAATTTAACGAATCGTTACCGAGTTAGCTCGTGTTTTCCCTTTCGTAACCCTCGTAATTAGAAAGTGTAAATTAATTTTTTTTTCTGCGACAGCCGCTGCGAAAGGTAATCGCCTTTCTCTGAAAGCGGTAATTACGTTTTCCGCTTTGAGTTGTGTTATTTTATTAGAAGAGAGCACGATGTGAAGCCATGATGTTACAAACCGTAATTATACTCTCATGGCTGGCGTCGTCTCACGGGATACTTTTTCCTTTTTATTATGAGCTATTTGTTAATTTCTTTAATCTTCTTAAATTTAACTTTTTAATAAATCCTATATAAAGTTATGATAAATATATTTCGAAATGGAGTTAACCCTTTTGAACTATTTGTTTTAAATCTCTGCGCAGATCCTGCAGTCGACCCTAAGCGTTGTGTGCTGTGTGCTTTGCGGTTAAATGCGGTATTCTGTATTTGTTTTATTACCTTCATTTGAGTTTAGTACAAGGTAGTGTACTTGGCTCAAACTTGCACTTGTACAAACGTTCTCATCCAACTTCTCTTTGTATCCCAATAATGACTAATTGTTTTTATAACCCAGGACGTTATTAACATCGCGGGTAATTAATAAGAAATGAAAATCATAAAATAAACATCAACAGAGACATTTTTATCTAATCTTTTGTTCTAAAATAAAAAATAGAATTATCAAATGTACGATTTTTATTTATATCTCACAAAAGAAAGTTAACAGTTCGACGAGTAAAATGGATAATATACGTAATAAAACTTTACGATGTAAATATGTTTGAACATTAGCATGATCAGCCTCCATGGGCTTCAACCAAGGAAACGGATGTCAAACAGCGAGGCCTGGAAGATTCAATTTCCTGCAAGGAATAATATCTAATCTGGTGGTCGATAAGATTTTAACAAAAGGTTTTGGATAATTGGATAGTTTAAGTTAATTTTTCGTAGCGGGATTAGGCTAAGTGGAACATTTAGGAAACATAGAAACTATTGTTCTGAGGATTTTAAATTGAAAGGAATTAAATTAAGTTAGGAACGCTTAGCAGACACGTAAATTTCAAGTCCGTATGTCCAAATAGGGCAGTGTAAAGTCTTTTGTTTGTGTCAATGTGCGTTTATTAAAGTCTATATGACGTTTTAACATACAAAACGTCTATGTGTTTAAGGTAGGTTCTACGTCAGACGTTTGTCCAGCTAGAGCTAAATAGTTCACAACAATGCTAGGAACATTATTATTAAAATATAAACGTGAGAGGGTTTTCCTCTTTTGAGTAAATATTATGCATGGGGTTTTGGTTTCGTCGACCTCGATTCTCTTCCGTTGAGCCAGGGTACAATTACGTGGACGTAATTTTTGAGATTTTGGAAAGCTATGACGGGATTTTTGTCAGTACGAAGGATCGCAGTATCATCAAAAGGTGAGTAGTAGGATGAGTTGCGTTGTCCTGAAGATAGGGTTTTATGGTAATATTTTACCCATATGAAAGTTAAATAATCGCACGGCGGAAGAGACTTTTTAAAAAAGGAATTTTTATTGTAAAAAGATAACAATAGTGGAACCGACACTATGACGGACAGAACGCAACAGTAAGAGTGAGCCCCTTCGTAGTAGATACGAGGGTTTTTATACATGCTTGTTTTAATTAGTTTAATGGGTTTAAGGGCTGATGTGTTTGGCTGCAATGATAAGAGATAAGAAGGGCGCTTCCTTTCTGGCCCCTAGGCTAATTGGATGCTGATATCTGGCTGGCTGATAGTCTGTCACCTCTGACCTGCTCGACTTATCTGAAGGGCTGGTTGTCTACATGACGTGTCGGTCGTTTCTATAACTTGTGTTTCCACAATTTGCCGTACAACCAAAAATCAGCAGGACAATACTGCTTTGGTCGAGGTATTAAAAAGTGGTTTATTTTAACTGATAAAAATTGTCGGTATCGAGAAAAGTTGACAGTAGCAGAGTAAGGAGCTGTAGCTTTGGATACTTTTTTCCTGCAGCTTTAGTCAATTACTTAAGCTCTTCCGTCCTGCTGATGTTAAAAACTGCTCCCACTTTTCGCTTGGTCTCAAGAGCTCGAACGACATCCTTTGTCGCTAGCACTAAACTCTGCCAGGTTTAAGACAGAGTACCGTAATGGCACTTGGGACCATTCTATTCCTCTTGTCGTAAGGGGAAGGATAACCTTCGTACAGCTTCACCCTCCTCAAAGCTGCCCTCCCAAGGTCAACCTTTTGGGGGACCATGCCTCTAATTGTCCTTTACGAAATTTTCCTGGGCGCACGGAAGCGGAATGGACCCCTTGCGGGATTGATGTTACATCCTTTTCTCAAGAAGGACAGCTATTTTTGTTATTCTTTGAGCGGTTCTTGTTTTTTCGAAAGTACAAAATATTCCACGGAAATATTACCTTGTGAAATTGGTGTAGTTTGCGAAATAAAGGTCAGATTTGTATTTTAGTGCCACCAAAATTGAGAAATTACAATTTTAAGTGAGAAAATCTTTAAACTAAAATCACAGAAGTTTTAATATCTCAGAAAAGAGTTAAGATAGAAAGATCGTTCTGGTGGCACTTAACTAAATTTTATTATCCAATCCGCCATGGCAGTATCGACATTTAATCTGTAACACCCTGTAGAGCCATAATGGCTTCTAGTGTAGCATTTATGACAATTATATTACATAGGCAAAATGTTTACAATTTAACACATAAAACAAAAACCATGTATTTTTTATTTACAAGCAAACTGAATAAATTTTAATGTAAAACAATTGAATGGGCTGGGAAAAAAATTGAAAAATGAATTAAATTAGATTATAAATTTTATGAAAAGTCGACAACTCTGTAGATGGTCAGCTCATATAAAAACAGGTATAATTTATCTATTTCATTAAACTTTTCTTTGTTTTTCGTTTTAAATCTATTTGAGTAATATAAGAGGGTTTTTTTTTCATATGGCTTAGAATCCCTGAATCGTTATATGAGAGAGAAAACGACCTCTCGTGGGGGAAGAGGAAACATTAAATTTAATGGAAAAGTTGAAACGGTACAATTCACTGAAACTGAATTCGTTATACGTTTATGCGGCCAGGAGGAATGTTTATGCAACCAAAAAATCCGTTTAAACAAGATAATCATCTTGGTTTTTATTTTCACTAAGCAGTGGGAAGGTTATATTTTTAATTAAAATTCAACTACTAAAATAAAAACATTTCTTGTTGTGTTAATCATTGTATTAGATTTGTATTGTATTTGTTGTTTCAAACAGCTAAATCATTTTAATTATCATACATGTGTTTCAAAAGGATTTTTTTTATTGTATGAACGAATAATGAATTCAGTTTCAGAGAACTGTACCAACTTTTGAACATGAAATCGAGTACTTTTGCTATGAAATTTCCATTTAGACGATAAATAAATATGACGTTTATGTTTTTTTTTTCTCTTTAATATATATCCAGTTTTCAAGCTGCCATTTGACAGAATATATTTTCATAAACGAAATCTGAAAAACAGTGTTCGCTAATTTCCTGGGAATGAAACGTGATACAGTTATGCATTTCACAACATACTCCGATCTTTATTCCAACACCTTTTTTATAATAGAAAGAATTTCATCAGTGTATAAATTCTAAAAATACGATTTTCTCTAAATATAAAATTTTTAATGACAATAATTTTACGTTATATTTTAAAATTCACGTTCAAAGTTCGCATTCGAGTGGTTTTGTTAAAGGAACGGGAAGGCGAAGTACCACTTTCGTTGTGCTTTCTGGGTGCGTACCATTGTGTCTTTGTGCTTCAACAATACGTTATGGGTCTTTTGTGTTTTATATGCGAAATGAAAGATGATACAATGCAATTTTTAACATTGTTAACGTTATTTCTTCGCATGGAGCCTAATGTTTCAATGCAAACCATTTTCGCTTCACTCTTGTTCTCTTTAATGCAAAATCATATTTCAAAAGAAATGAATTATATAAAACCCTCAAAGATTTTACTACAGTTTGATTCACATATAAATCATATTAGCTATACTCGTGAAAAAAATAATTTATAAGAATCAATTTTTTTATGGAGCTAAATTTGTTTAATTAATTTTGACAACATTGCTTGTTTGGTCCTGTTTGTTTTTTGTTTGATATATCAATAAATATTTTTATTTTTCTTCAAAATTTATACTAAATCAATTGAAAAACTTAAAAAACCTCAAATTTCCTAATTAAACTAATAAAGATAAATCAATATATGACTTCAGCAATTAGAAAATTGCTATTATATTCAAGCCATTACCAAGGGTTTTGCAACTGTCTTGAAATTCCCAAATTGAAACGGCAAAAAGGAGGGAAAATTCAAAAGGCGGGGTTGAGAAGGGAAGCTAGTGTCCCAGTTGATCGAAGTCGCGATAGCTTAAGTGGTAGAGCAGCGGCGTGGGTTCGAATCCCGCTCGTGACACTGACGTTTTTACCTCAACCAAATTACTTGAATTTACATTATAAAATGCAGCTGTATCAATTTTCTTCCATAAAGTAGTTGGTCATATAATCAATCAATGATCAGGTTTGTTAAAAAATTGAAATAATAAAAATCACCCTGGCGAAAGAGAGGGAAATGCGAGCCTCCAGATATATTCGATATAATAAGAGAGTTATTATTATTCCAAGTTTTGTAACAGACTGAATATATTCTTTCCAAGCTAAAAAAAAGAAATGTTTAAAAACAATATTTTTTATTTTAGCCTTATCCTGAATTTTATTTTAAAATAATATGTAATTAATAGTTTATGAAGTAATATTTCAGTTGATCTTTTTTGTATATTCGTTAAAATGAAAATACAGTTGCCCTTAAATTATAATATGCCCAAACTTGATAACTTTTGGTTACGAAATTTAAAAAATCTTAAATCTGTAGTTATTTAAAATCATTTTTAACAAATTTACATCGTTATATCATTTAATAGTTAAGTGTTTACGGATTTTTAACCACGTTAAAACAAATTGATTAGAATGTTGTGTACAGCACTGTTCAGTGAATAACCACCAGGCTGGAAGGTCATTTTTCCGGGAAAAGAAGCCAGAAAAAAAATGAAATCGGATCATTCCTTCACGTATTATTTCCACCATCGTCTTGACTATCCTATTGGAAATTAGGTTAGTAGAAAGATTACAGGGGAAAATATTGACCAGATAGAAAAAGCCAAGATCGTCGAGAAGGGTGAGGCGGGGTTGATCGTTGCTTTAAGAGGATTAGGTGATCCCATTAAAAGCCGACTTGGCTACACTTCGAGATGGAAGCATCTTCCCGAGGGCTGCACTACTCGGCTCACTAAGCTTCCACTCTTCTCTTTCAAAAAGCCAGCTTGTATTGTTTTAATCTGATTACAAACAAATATTTCAATTAGGAACTTTTAATGTTCCCAGGTCTGTTTTTTTTAACCGGTCAAATTGCTAATACAAAGCTGTTTGAAATTTTGTAACTTCAAATGTGCACTACATGTAGAGAAAGTGAATATAAAAATTACTTCAATAAATTTAGTTTTATTTTAAACGTGGAAATGTTAGGTTTTCAGCTTATTACAAATTTTTGAGTGACATGCAAGCGCTTTTAGGCTTTATAACTGTCATGATGGACATATTTGATATTAAAAAAATACTGTTGTTACAGATGTAAGGATAAAATGATGTGCATACTAAACCCAAGGATAATGAAAAATAGTTTAAGGTATCCAACGTTGTATATATAATTTTTTTGTCCAATCGAATACACATTGTTCAAACAAAACAGGAAATAAAACAGAATTTATGTCCCTGTTGTTCATTTTTCTAATAGATCCATCAATGGTACTGACCTACGAAAACATTTACTACAAAATAAGTACCAGTTTTCCTTTAGGAATGTTGAAATAATCGACAAAGATTTTCAACTATTCAAATAAGAATAAAAGAATTTCTACATATCTAAAATTGAAAATAATAATTGTCGTATATTATGGGCTTATGTTCAATTTATGAAGGTCTTATTAATTTTAAAAAGAGGCGGTTTTTATGTCTAAAGCACAACCTTTGGAAGGTTGCAATACTGTTACAATCCTTGATAATTCTGGGGATGATTTTGTGTCGGTCTTGAAGGGAATTTGGTGGCCGCGGCAGACGAGTGGTTAGCGTGAGAGACTCTCGGCTAATAGACCCCGCGGCCGCGGTTTCGATTCCCGCCGTCGCCTCTGGCCCTTATTTCACGATACCCTTCCACCCCAAAAAAATAACGAATACGGTACAAACATAATAAATAGTCTGGCTAGATATGCACAGTTAAAAAAAATTCACTAAATAAAACCTTTCAGTTAATAAATCTTTATGTAAGGTATTGATTGAGATAAAAAAGTAAGTGTCAAGGACGGGATTCGAACCCACGACCTTCGGCTGTTCTACCACTTGTGTTATCGAGACTTCGAACCACTCGGACTCCAAATTTATATTTAGAAGAAAGTACTGTAAAGAAACCCATTAGATTTCTTGGTCCGATTGATCAAATAAATTATTTCAATTAATTAATCTTTATGTAAGGTATGGTTTGAGATAAAAAAATCAGTTTACACGAGCGGGATTCGAACCCACGACCTTCCACTACATACTCCGCTGCTCTACCACTTGAGCTATCCTGACTTGCATCGACGAGTGGTAGAGCAGCGGCGTATTTAGCCGAAAGTCGTAGGTTCGAATCCCGTCCTTGACACTTTTTTTTTTTAATCTAAACCAATACCATACATAAAGATCAATTAATTGAAAGATGCTCCATTGTCGAATCAACTGTACGTACATGTATTCATAATGTGCAAATTATATCAGCCATGATGATGGGCGTGTGTTTGGCAGTAAGAAATAAATTTCTTCGCCTATACCGTGGATCCAGATAATTCATACGCTATTTGAACAACATAGATCGTTCTCTCTTGGCGGTGTAATAGGCCAAAACGTCCGCAGTATTCATCATCAGTGGTGGTTTAGTCTATTTTGCAGCTATAAGTAGTCAAAACTATTCGAAACACAACGAGTTGTTTAAGCAACAATAAAATATAAAAATACAATACAAAACAAATGTTTTATATATCCAAAATATTATAGTTATCTTCTTGTACATTTTTTTTTTATTGAACGGGCCGCCAAGTAAGATTAAACAATATTAAAACATGATTTTTTTAAATGGAATAATCTCGAAAATATTTTATGTATTATACTATGTTCGTTTATGTAGTTATGTTAGATAGTGTACCTAAGGGAGCATGACAGTATCAACTGTCCAAGATACTTCAATGTTTCAGAGCTGAGTGGGTCCCCAAGGGTGATTTACATCTAATCCATCACTCGTAGAGCAATAAGTAACCCTTGAGGCATCTAGGGGATGGTGTCGGAGTCTCGTTCATCATTGGCCGTGTCTCATGGCTTTCGCATTCAATATTTGCTTTCTTTGAAATAAAAGCGAAAGGTTCATTTTCTATGGAGATTAAATAATAACGTTCGACCCCTTTCAATAAACGTTTGATATAACACGGTATTGTAAATTTGCCTCTGTAGTTCAACCGATATTAAATTGAATAGACGATATGAAATGAAATATACAAAAGTTGAATCCATTATGGTTGAGAGATTTTCTTTGTTTTCCATTCTTTTGTCTTAGTCGACCCTTTGTCGACTAGTTTTTTGGCCATCTCAAATGATATATTCTTTCCACTGTTAAAAACATAAGTCTCCTTTCATCGCGTTTAGTTAATTGTTACGTTTCCAAATATACTCTTGCAATGTTTTTCCAGATCCCTTTGGCAATTTTTTGACGACAAGGAACAATAATCGCATCGAACAGTAATAGCTCTTAAAGGACAAATCTTCAAAACGCAAGCCCTTAAACTTCGACCAATTTTACAAATTTACACAAATCTATTGTTTGTTAACGTTTAAAAATACTAATTGTGTTGCAAATTTTTCGTTTTTTCTCTACCGCTACCTGCCGTGCTGTTATATGAATAAAATGTGCCTTTTTAGTAGGACAACTGGCGATATTTTTAGGACAGTATTTTTTTATGTATATTCAGAGACCTTGTTATGCTCTGCTACGTAATTACTCTCTCACTAGAATCACAACAAAATCAGAAACGAATGCGTCCAAATTTTCAACGCCGGCCTCCGCTTTTCTGGGTATTAGATCCAGATCGAAACCTTATAACCTACCTGACCTAACTAAGCTCAGGCTGGATGTAAACGTTTCTAAGGTTTATAGGTTGCGTGACGCCCTAGTTCGGGCGGTGGAGGTAAAAGTTGCTAAGTAAAAAGTATTCAAGAGACCTTCATGGCGACATACCAGAAGGCCTAGTTTAGTTGAGGATTATGAGTTATATGCTTGAGCGTACATCAAGTCACTCAGGCCATCGAGGATACAAGGGTTCCGCAACGTATTCCTTAATTGTTGTCCTTAATTTTTGCTGGGGATAGCTTGCGGCTACAAGAATACGAGATCAGGCCAACAACATCTACCCTAGGAAGAGCCTCGATTGGTCCATAAGATCAACGGCGAAAACACGGCCATACGATTGATAGGCGGGCAAAAGTTATCGACGGGAGACTCACCATCATGGATTTTAAGAATATCGGGCTATTTCGAGAAGAGATTATTTAGTTAACTGAAAAAAAATTATAATTAGACTTTCCAGACGTGAAGAAAAGGGTCTGCAACTCATGTACGTACATACATATATTATGGTCTAATCCATGTTTGGCGAGTCTCTAGAAACTGGATTTCCGAGGACACACCATAATTCTCGCTCGTTTGGAGGCCGCGGTAGCCGAGTGGTTAGCGTGAGTAGCTAGTAGACCCCGCGGTCGCGGGTTCGATTCCCGCCGTCGCCTCTGGCCCTTTTTTCACGATACCCCTCCCCCCAAAAAAACAAACACGCAATAATAAATAATTATAGAGAGTCTGGCTAGATATGCAATGTTCATGAGGCCATTAAATTTAAAAAAAAATCTCGCTAATAAATACATTCACGCTAACTAAACCACCTAATTTTAAAAAAATTCTAAAAATAACTTACGTTGTTAGGCCTACAAATGCTAAATCATTCAATATAATAAATACATTCATAAAATATATACAGATAAAATTTGAGGCGTCGAAATATTCCAGTGCCCATTTTGCCCTAAACTTAATTTTACTCTAAAAACTATTCTAATTAACTGGGCCTGTGGGCTACTCTAAATTCCGCCACAAACACTCATGCTAATAAATACAGTCGTACTAGATGAGAAAAATGAAATTTGAAAACCATCAAGCGCGATCATATGCATTTATCGGCTTCAGGTACTTAATAAAAAATTTTTGCAATTGTTGCCATAATAAATTTGCTAGTCGAAAAAAAACAGGTTTAGGAACAGTTACATTAGGAAATGTTTTGTTTATAAAACTTGCGATCTGTTATTTCTAATTTTTTTGTATAAATAATATTTATAGGAAAAAAATTCGTATACTTATACAATTATAATGGAAGAGCATTGATAATTATTTCGAAATCGTGAGCACTTTCCTTTATAACTATGCGGATACATTCGTTTTGGATGGCAAAAACCAGGTCGATGATAAATATACATGAAGAAGAGCCGCCCGTCGATCAGTCCTCCGCTCCGAACAGGGATGATTAATGATAATCATATCATTATTCATTCCTGGATGCGGATAAAAGAGATGCGCCATGTTATTGCCAAAAACCGGAAATCTTTCTCAATAAAAGTTGAAAAATAAAACCAAAAGAAATCTTGCACCGCTGACTCAAAACCAACACTATTCTTTGTGGTAAAATTGAAATTGTTCCCAAATAACATTTTATAGTCATTTTGATTTTATTGTGGAATCAATGTATAAAAATATTTGTTCTGGTGTGATGTATAACAGAGAAACATTTTCTCTATCGTGCCAACGTTTCGAACTTTATTGAGATCATCTTCAGGGTCACACCAGACCGCATCTCACAATTTTTGAATAATTCTTGATTAACAGTCACTAACAACCACCACCCAGCCACACACACACACACACACACACACACACACACACACACACACACACACACACACACACACACACGCACGCACGCACGTATAATAATATTGTTAGTAACATATAATAATGTGTCCTGAAGTACGATGTTTACTGTCGGACCGTGAAATTTTTCCGGCACATATGAGCAAGTGCTCTTTTCTTCTTTAATTTATCCTTTTTCATATTGGTTTCACCTTTATTTTACGTCGGATTGACACATTTTCTTTTTATATTTTACAGAAAAGTTTTAACTAGCGAGGATTGTCGGTTAACGGAACGGAGGAGCTTTTCGGAAAAACCTCCAACCTTCAACAGGATCATGTTAGAATTTCTTCATACAGATGAGACACCACAGAAATGATGATTATTCTTACTAAATTCACTAGTTTTCGTGGTCTGCTTGACAAATTAATATCTTTAAATTAATTAAAGTATTTAGTTGGAATAAAAAAGTCAGTGTAACGAACGGGACTCGAGCCCGCGACCTTCGGGTAGATACGTCGCCACTCCAGCACTCGAGGCATCGTGACACCGATCCATCCGGGCACCAACCTACCATCTCAACCTTAATTCTCGAATTTTCTTCCTTTTTTCAAATGTCGTGTAATCTAATTGATTCTCGGCAAAAATGAAATGGCCATGGAGAGCATTAGTAAAACTAATTAATAGTAAGCGCACGAGTGGGATTCGAACCCACGACCTTTGGCTAGACACGAAAATTCAAAAAGTGAGATTGAGATAGGATGTTAGTGTCCGAGCGGTTCGAAGTCATGATAGCTCGGGTGGCGTATCTTGCCGAAGGTCCTGGGTTCGAAACCCGCTCGTGACACTCTTTTTTATCTTAGCTAAAAACCTCAATACTTGGACCTTAGTACTTTTTTTGTATTATTTTATATACCGAGCTTTCCTGTTTATTTCATCTCAACATTGGCTATTAGCAGTAACACCAAGTAAGCGGGTGATGTTTTATAAGCACTGGCTACTAAGTACAAAGTAAGGTTCATAAAAATCAATAACACGTTATTTAAAATACTGCCAAAATTGAACTCATCGAGTTGGCAAAAAAATAAGTTTCGTATTCATGGTAAGATAGCTGGACCGGTAGCAGGCAATTCCGTCCCGAGGGGTTTTTGTTGAATTAGGACGGCGTGGGTAACAAGTAAAACAGTCCATCCAAACTTTTAATGTCCGAGGGAAGAAACAGCTGTTGTGTATTGCATGGAACAACAAACAACTCTCCTAGGCGGCATCGTCTAATTAAAAATGTAAACTTTTACCCTCCTTTTCTCCCCAGTCTCAACACAACGCGGTAAAAATTGTTTTTATAAACTCAGTCGTAGCCAACTGCTACAGCTCCATGAGATAATAGATGCATAAAATCATAAATAAATGTTATCATATATGTAGTTTGATATCGCAAATTTATACATAGATATGGTCCTGTTTTTACGAAAACAATTGTATTATGTGAAACAGAGTCAAATAAAAAGAAAAATAACATAACAAACTGTAGTTCAAAAGTAATGGTTCTGCCATTTTATCCTTTTGTCGACGGAAGGATCAATTCAGCTTTGGATAGCCGAGAACGTAATGTCGGGTGTAAGGGTAATAATAGAGGATGTAGGACATGGATATGAGCTAGGGAAATATATTCCCCTCCATGCCATCAACATAGGACATGACTCGGGTACAGGTCATCCGACTTTCCGTTCGTCTATTACCACAGCTCACGCAAATGTGAATCCACGTAAAGCCTCTCTAGTTTCTTCCTTGAAACGACCAATACATATAAAAAAAATCGTTTAATCGAGTTGGTTAATCAATAAAATAGTTAGTAAAATTAAAGAGATAAAATTTAATTATAATTTCGATGTTGTCCAAAGGATTGGCTGCTTTCCTACGGCAACCTTCCAAGACCAGTTTAACTTGGAAGAAAGTTAGAGTATGCTTTTTAATTCTATTGTATTAGATAATTTAAGTTTCGGTGCGCATTATGGGGTTTTGTTTACAATCATGATTTCAAATAAAAATAAAAAAAAAATTAAATTAAACTTGTACAAACTAGGATTTATTATGTTACAAATACGTTATGAAAATGTTTAAATATATTTAAATGAGTTGGTCAAAGATCATAAACGCCACAATTTGAATACATCGTTGTTGAACAATTAATTTAATTTTAATTGGAAAAATCAATTGTACTTTTAATTTCATCATTTTTCGTGGTCAGTTTGACCAATTAATATCAATCAATTAATTAAGGTTTTAAATTGAGATAAAAAGTCAGGGTCACGAGGGGGATTCGAACCCACGACTTTCAGCTTGACATGCCGCTACTCTATCACTTGAGCTATCGTGACCTCGAGCCCCTCAGGACCATATCGACCACAATTTTTAAAAAAATTGTTCCTCCTTTTTGCCGTTTTTCACATGTCGTGTAATCCATTTGATTCTGGGCTTCTCGGCGACAAATGAAATGGCCACGGAGAGCATTATTGAGGTGTAATTAATTTTCACTTATTAAATTCGCTATTTTTCCAGGTCCACATGACCAATTAATACCAATAAATTAATTTAAGTTTTATGTTGAGATAAAAAAGTGTCATTGACTATTTTTCATCTCAACTTAAAACCTTAATTAATTGATTTATTTTTAATGGTTTTCACTTAGACTACTTCACTATTCATTTAGATCAATGTTTCGAATTCGTAAAAGACCGTTAAAATATCTTTATTACAAACCTAAAACAAGTTATAACTAGTAATCTGTGAAAAACGATCAACTTGATGAGAAAAGTTTTATTGTTTACACCTTTAGTCATAAATACGTAACAGTATTTTATTTTTTAGTGTAATAAAATAATAATAATAATCGTTAAACTATGTTAAATGCTTTATTAATCTTAACGGCGTGTCTGTAAAAATCGGTTTTATTTTGCAATAAACCCCGCATTCGATGATTGCATCATAAAATAGACTTTTCTTATTTAAGCTGCACGATTGGCGAACAATTTAAATAACCCGTTTTATGTTGAAAAACGAAGAGAAAAACATTAATTTAATACTTTCCCCTGGGAAAGAGACGCTGTGAAATGTTTTATCTAAACGAATTTAATTGTTAATCTCATACGTCAATAAGGTATTTGTACAAATACAAACCTAAAATTTGGTCAATTCGGCCACTCCACTAAAGTCCTATATTGTTTTTATAGTGATTTCATAAAAAGACAAATAAAATATTACAGTAATTAACTTTGAGCCCTGAAGATGATCTCAATAAAGATCGAAACGTTGGCATGATAAAGAAAATGTTTTTCTGAAACCTACATCACACCAGAGCGCATCATACGATACGTCATTAATAATGATTAACAATTATAATCCAAATAAGAGAAAACAAACGAACAACAAAAAAAGAGTTAAAATGATTTAATTCTAAATCATTGAGAATTAATTAATGAAAATCTACCTGTCGAGTGATTTTATAATATAAATAATTAATTTATATTAATCTTTAAGTAGGGTATTGGTTGAGATAAAAATGTCAGTGTCACGAGCGGGATTCGAACCCACGACCTTTGGCTTGATACGGCGCTTCTCTACCACATGAGCTATTGTGACCGATCCAATCAGAGACTAACTTCCCTTCTCAACCGCCCCTTTTGAATTTTCCCACCTTTTTGCCATTTTTCAAATGTCCTGAAATCTAATTGAACTTATTAAATTCACTAGTTTTCTCAGTCCATTTGACCAATTCATGTTTCAATTAATTAAGGTCTTTACTTGAGATAAAAATAATAGAATCAAAATTTATATAAACAATAAATAAATGTTACGTTGTTACACTTTTTTTTTACTCGAGTTTATTTTTCCAGATAATTGTCAATCAATTAATTTAGGCTTTTAGAAGAGGTAAAAAAGTTAGTGTCATGAGCGGGATTCGAACCCACAACCTTAGGCTCGATACGTCGCTACTCTACCATTTGAGCTATCGTTGGTTCGATCCCCTCGGACACTATCTCCCCATCTCAACCGCAACTTTTGAATTCCCCCTCCTTTTTGCGATTTTCATTTCAACTTAAAACTTTACTTAATTAAATTATATTAATTTGCCAAGCGGACCACGAAAAATAGTGAATACAACGTTTAAAGTTTAAAAGTATTCAATGATGAAGGGAAAAGAAAAACGTTGAATAAGTCTTTTTTGTACGTTAAACTCCTCGTTACCGGCCATTATTGTTAAACCAGACGGCAGATTACCCCTTAATGTAACAGTATTTTACTTTAGATAAAGTAAGAATTATCGTCTAACTCCATTAAACTGGCTTTCTTTCAATATTTTCTACTTTCTTACATTGTTTCATTTCTATAATTTTCTTCTCCCATAGGCCAAAACACAAACCTTCTGTCATACGTTACATCAATCCACTCCGGATCGTGAAAAGACTCATGTGGGTACGCATAAACTCATACCATTGAAAAATTTAAAATCATAAATATTTATATACTGGTAATATCCATATATCCTTTGAATCTACATATTTTACTTTTCTGCCTGAAATTGCAAACTGTGACTTGAACGAGGTCTCACCGATGATGGCAAATGGATATAGCAACTTTTTCGATGATAGGGTAGTCAGAGAAACAATAATCTCTGAAATGGGCAGAGGTCAAGCGCAAGGCCAATAAGAGATCCGCTTCTATTTGGCCGGCACTTCTTCCCGAGGATTTCAATTATTCATTGATTTATACACCAAATTAGTCCAAACAGAGGATAAGACGGCCAATTACATTATTTATATACGCTTTTATAACTTTTAAAAAATAATCAGAAAAATCTCGTGGATGGATGAAAATTTTAAATTACAACTGTAACAAAATAAAAACTAAATACATATAAACGAGACAATAAAATACAAAATAAGAGGTCAAATTATAAAATTTCAAGCAAAAATAAAACCTTTTCAAACTTTAATCTATTTTCCTTTTGACAACTCGTAGACCATTGAAAATAGATCACAATTTTTAAATTTATTTAATAGAGCGTTAATTCTGACGACATACATAATTAGTGACAAATTTATCCTGTGAGTTAGAATAAAAGAACAGCAGGTTAAAATGGAGCAGATATTTCTAAAGGCGGGTCTCTTTCTTCTTACAAATCCAAGATTCCTATTCGATCTATTAAAAATGTAGAAACATTGGTCCTGAAAGTTGCGATTTTGTTAAAGATAACCCTTAGATCTATAATATAATCTTATTTACGAGGAGTACCACCAATGCGACAGAGGATAGAAACTCGAAAAAGGAACATAGGAGGAAAACCCGAATCAATGTTATTCGCGAGCCTATTTAGAATTGAACCAATCGTAGGGACCAGACTTGCAGTTCCGAAATATAATAAGTATGTTTTATTACTGTTATTTAATAATCATTTGAAGAACGTGGATGCGATCTGATGTGATTTAGGTTTCAGAAAAACATCATTTTTATCGGACGACGTTTCGATCTTCATTGAGATCATCTTCAGGGCCTGGGATTTACAAACATTGTTTACATTTAACTAATATATGTAGGATATGGAAAAAAGTAAATTTATACAATGTAAAATATATTTTTTTATATTCAATCAAAGAGCTTGTCTTCTGTGTAATTGTGCCATTCTTACGTGTCGTGTTGAGAGTGCCAGTGTGATTTTGCTGTTTTATATTTATACATTGGATTTTGAAGAGTTGGGGACGGGATGTCGGGAATAGAAAAACATTTTTGTACGAGGGGGTTGAAGATGATCTCAACGAAGGTCGAAACGTTGGCACTATAAAGAAAATGTTTTTCTAAACCCTACCTCACACCAGACCGCATCTCGCGAACTCTAAATAATATATCTTCAGACGTCAAGACCTCTTAAAAAATTATGAGATTAGCTAACAACGAAACGGTTCAGAATTCGGGCGAGATGGAAGATGATCGCTCCATGGACGATTTCCTGGCACTACAGCTCAATTTGAAGATTTTGTAAAAAGTGCAAAAATTTAACTTGATCCCAAAGTTTTGAGTACAATATATGACTCTAAAACCCCTACTTTGTTCATAATAAATTTTTTTAAATGAGACCAGGGCAGGACTGTGACTTAAAAGTCTGAGAAAGTATGTATATCCAAATTTAGGATATTAAATATAAATTAAAAATAAAATTATTCAATATCTCCCTAGAATAGCACAATTACGCAGAAAACAAACACCTTGAGCTCTGAAGATGATCGCAACAAAGTCGGAAACGTTGGCACGACAAAGGAAAAGTTTTTCTGAAACCTACACCACACCAGGCCCCATCTCACGATTTCCGCGTAATGACGTATTTCAAAATTTGTCGTTTTTTTGTGCCAAATCCAGGTAATCGGTTTTTTTCATGGGTAGTGTTATAAATAATAAAATAACTTTAACTACTGTAATATTGCTAATTTTTAACGAAGCTTAAGGGCTTAAAATACCTTGGATAGATTGACAATTCATATTTGTTATTGTTTCAGCTAAATTGGCTCTCAACATTTTAAAATAATTACTAAAAAACAGTCAATACTGGTAGTAGAATGGGAAATTAAATTTTTTTACGTGACTGACTCTTATAAAAATAAAGTAAATAAGAATATTTGGAATTTGTTTATTTTAACTATAATTTTAAAATAACAGTCTATCTTTTTTAAATGAAAATAAATTTTTTACTGAATTGTATGTCTTCCACTAAACTTTTTATTTTTAATCTTGTTCAGTCATGTAAATTCAACGCGCTCAATTGTTCCCTTTCAATAATTTCTACGTAGAGGCAAATTTCATAACGATTTATTTGGCGTACACTGATACAAGGACACTTTGAAAGTTCACTCTACACTACTTAGAAACTTCAGACCTAAACATACACACACACACACACAAAATTGAATTCCAGTTCCACCCCTTGTATATATTATGAAATGCTACCGGCAAATTTGAGATTCCCTTTGAGCCAAACAGAAAGCAGGCGTTAAACTGATTTATGAATTCGCCTATCTAAACAGATTTGATGCTAGTTGACGAATTGTTTTAAAAGTAAAAAATGCGTTTTTGAATGGAAACTTTGACAGGTGAAGCATGAAACTTAACTGCAGTTGTAAATGACGTGTAAAGTTAATGACAATCATACTCATCGACGATCCCATTTGTACATTATGCAACGAAGAAGAAAAAAACAGGTATTCATTTAATCTTCGAATGTGAATCAACCTGGTATTCAACGAAGATTCGTGGAGAAGAATTATTGTACTCCTCAAAATAAAGATCGAATCGACAGACTGAGCTAAGGAACTAGGAAAGCACAACGGTTCAGAAGGTTGAAGTGCTCGGAAAACATAAAATTCGTATTTGCTTCTCTCCTTTCATCGTCATATGCTCTATAAGGTTATGCATTTTTGGTGGGATTTTTTATATCTCTTCTTTCTTTTTAATCGGTAGTCTGTTTCAATCTGGCATGTATAGAAATTCATAATCCTACGGGTATGTATCCTTGGTATCTCAGGTCGGCAACTATCAAATACAGACAAAACATAAATAAAATAAACTTGTGCACGAGCAGCGTCTGTAGTACTAGCTACTCTTAAATCACTCGTCTCACAACGTCAACTGGTTCTACAGAAATTTGGTCATATTTCCTCCAAAGCACCGGATATGCGGGTTGTATCCTGTCCAATGTTGCTAGTACTGAAAACATATAACAACATTACGAATATTCTACGTCCGCTATTTTATCCTTGCCTAACGAGTTTCTATACAGTTTCTTGCAAGGTAAAAGTTCCCCTTGTGTTAGACTTGTATGACTTATATGTAGTCTTGTCAATATAGCTTTTTCTTTCTTTATTAAGAAATCTATCATAGCTTCACATTTCGATTTATGCTAGTGAATTAAAATTTCATCTGATGAAATTTAAACGTTGTACACGGTTATTTTCGATGGTAAGTTATTATTAATATCATTTGTAAACTAAAAATATAGGTCGATCGATGAAACGGTTCCAGAAATAAAATAGCCAGGGCACGGAGAAATGTCAAACTTTTAGTTTAGAACTGGTCAGTTTATAGAACAAACGTTACTCAGAGTAATTTATGCAAATTATTCCGGATATTGACAGACCTCGGTATTTAATGGTGTGCATATATTTTTGAACTGTGTCGGCCGGTTTTCAATAAATTTCTTGAACGATTTAACAATATTTGTTCAGACCCTGATCACCCCGGTCAGCTTCTGTTCGCTGTTTGCTCAGGCGAGACGCAATTTACGTGTTTTCAATATATTTAGTATTTTAGCCTTTCATCATTAATTCGAAACATTGAAAATGATTGTATTCCGCAATTATACGCATTTACATTACTGTATTCAATATTATTATTGTATATTAAAACTTGCCTGATCATTACAATTTTTATCTTATTACATACATTTAAAATTCTTTTATAAAAAGATGGTTCCTACCTTTAATCCTTTAAAACAGGATCGAACCCCATCATTAATAATTTCTATAATTAAAATTACTACATCCAAGTTTTCAATCAGGTAAGTTTCCCATGATTTTTACGTGTGTTCCTATGTCGAAATGTTATTTTTTGCAGGCTAAATATAAAGGTCATAGCTGGTTCCTCCCATATTTTCCATCTCGTATTTTTAAATTATTCAACCGCTCCAGCTACATGTTACTAATGCAATATTACGAACATGATTTCACCTGCCCATTCATTTTGTCAACTAATATAAAATATATTTAGAAAACTACAGTTGGAGAGCCGGCAGGCTGTTCATAGCCTCGCCGTACCGTCATTCACGCTAATAAATACATGCACACAAAAGTTATAAGAATCATTCAATCCTTATATTAATAAACGTTTGGTAGACGACTTAGAATTAATAATAAGGTGATATTTGTTTAAAATGTGGTCCAACTTAAAAAAATAATGACTATTTGGAGGTCGTGAGATGCTTTCAGGTTGACGTAGATTTTCATTCAAAATCATTTCTTTCATTGTGCCACGTTTCTGGCATTCTCAACACGACGCACAAGAATGACACAACTAGCAGAAAACAAACACTGAAGATGATCTCAATGAAGGTCGAAACGGGCACGATACAGAAAGTTTTTCTAAAACATACGTCCCACCAGATCATATCTCACGATCGGCAAATACTCATTAACTAATGGTCCTTAAAACATTACAATAAAATTTATACGTAGAAAAATAATAAAATTGTTTATTTTATAGTTAATATTTTAAAGTTCGTACAAGTTTTCAGAAACTCGGATTCCTTCAAATATAAGATTGACGAAATAACTTTTTTCACTTAATTAATCTTTATGTAATGTCTTGGTTGAGATGAAAAAAACCAGTGTCACGAGCGGGATTCGAACCCACGACCTTCGGCTTGATACGCCGCTACTCTACCATTTGAGCTATCGTTGGTTCGATCCCCTCGGACACTATCTCCCCATCTCAACCGCAACTTTTGAATTTCCCCTCCTTTTTGCGATTTTCATCTCAACTTAAAACTTTACTTAATTAAATGGTATGACATACGTGACTTCGATAAGCTGAAAGTCGTGGGTTCGGATCCCGCTCTTGACACTCACTTTTTTATCTCAACCGATACAAAATATTTACCTGTTTTGTTTATAAACAAGCGGAAACAGTTAGTGTAGCTAGAAATCAAGCCACCTTAAACACTTTTACGCCTTTAAATACATTCAGAGGGGGGGGGGGTAGTCGCCGAATTGTTGTGTTTACAATACTCCAGTGCTCTTTCCTTTTGTACTATAAATATGGACTACTTTGGCCGTCATGTTCGCTTCTCTTATCTACTTTAGAGTCGACACACATATAATTTTTGTTAATGAATATCGTTACACCCCAGTGGGCACGTATGAATAGGTTCCTGTACACAATCATAAACTTGTTTCAGCTTCATACATTCACTTATATCTGCAATCACTATTAGCGCCTAATTTTTTTTCGTTTGAGGAAAAATTTATTACACTTTTTCCGATATTCTTGCATTAGTTCACAGACGTATGTTTTATTTCACTCTTTTTCCATAAAGTTGGCCGTATACAACGCGTCGAATTGTTCATGGCGTTTTAAGTAATTGTTTATAAAAGAGATAATTTATATGTGACGTGATAATATAGTCGCATGTTTGACTCTAGATTGCCGATCGCACAAACGGAATTACTATGGTAATTATCTACATTTTTACGATCGGTCCGACCGTCAAATAATATTCTGACTCATATGAACTGTGCGAACTTTAAGGGGCATCGAAGCTTTTCAACATCGCACGTAGTCGACCCGATCAAACGTTCGACTTGCAATAGCCATCGGCACTTTCTACAAAAGAAATCCCACAAAGCTAAGCCTCTGTGGTAAGAACTTGCAAATTCTCACTACATCGAAAATTCGTTTCAAATTCACCTTGCTATTCACCCAACAATAGATAAAATTATCTATTCCGGAGACGGTGAAAATAAAAAATCGTACAGAAATCTTTATTCACTGATATGATCTTCATTGTAGTCACTCATTCACTCCCGAAGAGAAAACAAGTGGAAAATCTTTAAGTAAATCGTAAAATATTCAAATCAGATTAAACGACGTCGAGTGTTCTGAATCGGTGGCAATCTGTTAGCCATAGGCCCAGAGAGAAGAGGTTATTGTAAACCATTTACATCAAGGTAAGAGAACGAATTACTCTTAATTTATCATAAACAAGACCTAAACAGCCATTCATAAACTTAAAATTTCTAAAGGTCGAGCCTAAATTCATATCTTAACAACCTGTTTACTATTGTATAAACATTTGCAAGAATAGTTACAGTTTTAAAATGATAATGAGTTTTTTGTATTGTATTTTTGGAAAATTTGATTATGAATTAAATGTTTAACGATAAAGTGTTTTAAAGTAACTTGTTTTTGACTTTCTCTACGCTAGTAACTAAGTAGTAATTTGCTTAATTCAATTTATAATAGGAATATAAATGTTTGTTGAATCTATTATTTATATAATTTGAATTAATAATGTTACCCTCTATTTAATAATATACATCAAATGCTATTGGGCTTTATTTTATGCCGCTAAATCCCCAACAAAAATCCTCGGGAGGAGAATCGTGATTCGGGATCCTCAGAGACAATATTGAGAGGGAAAAAGGTCTAAGTGCTCAGGCGAGGGAAGAAATTCCTGAATGGAAGGCGAATGTATTGAATCATAAGGCACGTTTTGGTTCAGGCGCTTCAATCCTGTTAGCGTCAGGTCGGCCTTACGTGGTCGATGATGATGAATTACTTGAGAGTTAAGTTCGTGTTTCGCGTTCGCAGGAACTGTGAAAATGTTCCGCACTTTACTTTATAAACATGGATATTGATATACAGCTTATTATTGGATATTTTGAAAGAGTATATAAAAACGTATTTTTAGATCGTTGGAAGAAGTTTCAAGTCGGTGGTGTCGATTGAAGTTGATAATTTCCCCACGGGAACAGTTTCTCACTGAAGATGGCACAATGATGAACCAGAAAAGTAAACACGAAAATGAAAATTGTTTAATACATGAAACAATATAAGAATGGGGAAAAAATCAGCGATTTATAAAACTATTAATACAACCCAGAATTATTTTTATCTGGCAATCTTTGTAAATTATTTTATGAGCCAATTAACTTTATTGATTTGCTTTTAACCACGACTGAAAAAAAAGTGTAGTTATGTTATGAGAGGTGGAATAAATTTGGATCATTTTTTTTTTATCATAAACTGGATAATGTAATAAGGAAAACACATACTTTTTATAAGTTTACTTTTTACATAGACGGAGAGTATTGATTCGTCCGGTTATAACGAATGTGAAAAGGGGCGTAGGTGGCCGCAACTGTTTAGTCGTTGACACCGCCTTCATCACGGTAAGGTAAAGGTCCCGGGTTCGAACCCGATATACTTACAAATTTTGTCAAAAACACCGTCTCCCCGAGGGTTCAAATAACCTCGTAGTTGAAAACCCCACGATAAAAAAGAAAAGGAATGTAAAAAACGTTAAAAATAAGAGAGTGCCAAGTATGGAACCCTGTGGTACTCCGCGCTTATATTGGATCTCAGAAGACGTCTCCCACCAAATTTTCTTGTCCGGTGGCGGCCCAACTGATAGATGATCAATGATAGATTGTATATATATATATACTTGGTCGGCTCTCGTATTTTGGACTTGTTCACAAACATCAAGATTTTGGGCCATTTTATCTCGAGGAGTGATTTGGTGATGTCCTTTCCTTCAAAGATCTCGACCTAGCATACCTATCACACTCTGGTAGTACCTTGCCGTTTTTTCTATTATTTCGCAAAAAGGATCTGGTAGAATAACCATTACAGGAGAGGTGTATTCTCAGCGGGCAGTGGCGCTTCAGAGGTAATCAGCCACCTAATTGCCTTCCTTGAGTTAGAGAATAGCCATTTCAATTCTAATGGTTCGATCACTATAACGAACTCTTTTAATTGCCTGTGACCGGGGGATAGATTCCAGTTCTTACGGAATTGTTTCATACTCTGGCTTTTAATACTCTCTTTCGCTGTGCTCATAGAGATGGTAATACCTGTTGTGGCCCGACAAAAACGCAATATTCTGTTCTTCTTGGCTCGGCTATCCGCCTCTTCATTGCCGCGGTGTCCTTTATAGTGCTGATGTCCATATCATTAGCAATACCCTGAATTTCAATATTTTCCAGCTTCCGAAGTTCACGTTAATGGTCCAACCATACCGAAAGAATTATAATGTAGATCTTGTTGGTTCTTCTGTTACATGATCAAGCCTAATAGATATTTTGAATAGTGAAACAGTGTAACTATTTGTGGCTATCGTATGGTGCGCACGTCAGGTCTGACATACTATGTACAATTATTCAGATCTTTTAGATCTTTTATTGAGATCATCTTCAGGGCCGTTGTGTAGGATTCATCTGTAAATCCCAGGCCCTGAAGATGATCTCAGTTGGCACGATAAAGAAAATATTTTTCTGATAAGTACATCACAGCATCTCACGATATCTGAATAATTACCTATTAATGGTCACTACTCTCTACACAATACTATGGATATTTAATTTCTAATAACCTTAAATAATAAAGTTATTTCTCATTTCTGAAGTGCTCAATTTTATGTTCTTTGATGTATTAGTGTAAAAGTGAATAGTTAATTTAATTATCATTAATTGAATTTAGGCTTTATTGTACCTGACGCACATACTTGGGAAAAAGCCCATAATCAAAAAAAAAAACCAGTAATCTATAATTTGAAGTAAAGTATATTATTATTAATAATAGCAACACATAACAGTTGGTCCAGTGAGATACGACGAGAAGAAAAGGCTTCCATTTTTTTTTTTAATCTCCTCAATAACCCGCAGTTGGAGAATACTCGCAAAACTTCCACAACCCGGTAGAGTGAAGGAGCCGTTTATTTCTACGTTTGTTAATTAGAATGAAAGCTCCGCCAATTTGTACCTCTTAGCAAGGTAAACAGAGGACATTATTATTTCCGTCACACGTCGCACAAATTGGCGTTCAATTTACTCTGTAGGAGGGATGTTCCTTGCGCCCTTTTTCCCGTTGCTGTTTGCTTCCTGTTCATTAAGCATGGGCTTCGCCCTTGAAGTCCTGAAATTTCGTTAATATGAATAGTCCCCGTTTTGTTTCAGTTTTGACAATTTTGACTCAGCCTGTTATTAAAAAGAACCGCCTAGATTGAATCCTCCATTTTTCTATTTTTTTTTTCAAGTTTCTTATTTAACAAATAATTATTTTTTCTTGGCCCATTCATTTTCCACTTTTACCCCGTCTAAGGTAAGTCGTGCATCGGGGTCGAACACTATCTTGATCGATTGAACTTCTCATGGCACTAAACGTTTGTAGACCATCGTGGTTTCGGCATGGCACACAGTACTTGGGCAAGGTAAGACTACGTCGGTCAAAGCATCTGCCCGGTCGAGATCTTTTCGACTTAAAAACATGCGTGAAATGAAAAACTCTTTTTTAACTCAAATTTGTTGTTCCATGAAAGAAAGAATTTTAAAAAACCGATTAACACACACGACAAGTTAGCTCTGCAAAGGATGAAAAATGACTGATTTTCTGTGCTTTTTAATAATCTAAATAGCATAAAGTATTAGTAACCCTCATGTCAACCAGCATATTTTTGTTGCAGAAATTAATAAATAAAAATATGGCAAGTATTTTCAGAAAGAGTTACTTTAGAATCAGAAATATAATAACAAAAGTACATAGTATTTTAGTTGATTCTACTTGACGAAAGTAATTTCTTAAATAGATTTATAATTCTTATGCAAAGTGTAGCTGAGGTGATAAATTAACGACTTGAGTCAGTCTCGAACCCACGACCTTTGGTTCGATACGCCGTGCCTCAATTAGAGTTAACGCTAAATCGAAGACGAAGGTCCTGGGTTCGAGGCCCGCACGATACTAATTTTTCATCTGAGACACACTTTACGAAAAAAATTATAAATAATTTTAAATTAAAACTACATATTCTATACATAACATAATGTATTGCTAGTCATAATCATCATTAAATTATGTTGGGTATTTAATTTCTATTTTATGTATTTCTTGTTAAAACTAATTATTGTTTCAATTAATTTTTCTTTTTATGTAAAGACTAGGTTGAGGTAGAAAGTTAGTGTCACGAGCGAGTCTCGAACCCACGACCTTTGGTTCCATACGCCGTGCCTCAATTAGAGTTAACGCTAAATGAGCCAAAGGTCCTGGGTTCGAGGCCCGCATTTGATACTAATTTTTCATCTGAGACACACTTTACGAAAAAATTATAAATAATTTTAAATTAAAACTACATATTCTATACATAACATAATGTATTGCTGGTCATAATCATCATTAAATTATGTTGGGTAATTAATTTCTATTTTATGTATTTCTCGTTAAAACTAATTATTGTTTCAATTAATTTTTCTTTTTATGTATAGACTAGGTTGAGATAAAAAGCTAGTGTCACGAGCGAGTCTCGAACCCACGACCTTTGGTTCGATACACCGTGCCTCAATAGAGTTAACGCTAAATGAGCCAATGGTCCTGGGTATGGACTAGGTTGAGATAAAAAGTTGGTGTCACGAGCGGGATTCGAACCCACGATCTTAGACTAAATACGCCGCTACTCTTCTAGTTGAGCTATCGTGACTTTTTATCACAACCAAGACCGTACATGGAAAGAATAATTAATTGAAAAATGTAAGTTGATCAATTGACGAGTAAAAGGTAAATGGATTAATTTTTTTTCTAATCCTAACTTAGCCTTAGATTTCTTTTCTTAGTTATATATATTTTACAAAAATTGAATCTAGTTTAGTAAGATTTATGTGATTTGGGGATTCTTAGTGTACCCCATTGTTTTTTGCAAGGCGCCTCCGGCCGATTAATTGGGTTATAGTTTGTGCAGGATTAAAGCGAGAGGGGCGCTTTACGCGTTGTTAATAATGCGTTTGCGTGTAAATTGCCGGCTTTATAAATTGCCCGGGTTTTTCCTGTAGAATTCCATTCCCCCGGCAGTTCCTGAAGTTTAATTTTCTGCTTTGTGTGTACAATAGGAGTTTCAGATGGTGCCCGATAAGCCAGAACGCGGCTTGAGTCGCATAGCTCGTTTTCACACGAATTCTTTTGAAAACTGACAAAATCCCCTTTGCGGTAGTGGCCTAGTTCCCCCGAGCTGATATACAACCCGGCCGTTATTCTTAATTCCTGACGACAAGGGGACATTTTCCGAGGGAACTGTTATGAGACCCGTAGTAAAGAAAAAAAAAAGGAAAAACGATTTAGAGGCCTCTGGAGAAAGTAATGATTCTACATCCTGGTGAAACGGGGTAGAACCTTTTTTTAAAAAAAATCCTCTTCATCCGTCCCTTTAAACGTGTAAATGCTAAATGATACCATGATCCTGCCTAAATGTTATTAAATGTATTTTCACTTTAATTTTAAAAAAATATTGACATGTTTATACATATATTCGTAGAATTTAACTTTACTAAACTTTTAGTAAAGTTAACTAACTAATTATTTGCATCTTAGAATAAACGTTCTTCCATTGTACTGTAAGCTCTCTAGATAATACTGCCAAATTTATCCTTAATTAATTTTTATATTCAGGTGGTAACCGTAAAATATGATGAAAATAAATTATACTCCATTAGATTTCGTAGTCCGATTGACCGAATAACTTTTTTAAATTAATTCATCTTTATGTAAGTTATTGGTTAAAATAAAAAAGTCAGTGTCAGAAGAGGGATTTGAACCCACCATCTTCGGCTTCTAATTTCCCTTAGTTATTCGGTCCATGGGACCACGAACTGTAACGGATTTAATAAGAAAAATGAAATATATTTTCATTTCATTGGCCGCCAAGAATCAAATAGATTACACGGCATTTGACAAAAAGGAGGGGAGTCCGAGTGGATCCAAGTCACTAAAGCTCAAGTGGTACAAGAGCATCATTTTTAGCCGAAAGTCGTGGGTTCGAATCTCGCTCGTGGCACTGACTTTTTTATCTCAACCGATATTTTACATAAAGATTAATTGATTGAAAATATATTATACTTGCTTGCCAAAAATGAAACAACAATATGAAAAGTTGATGCTGGGTTGGTCTCCGACTCGGAGAATTCATGCTGAATCGACATTCGGTTCGCCTTCACTCACGAGTTTGTTGAATTTCTCAAATACGTTTCGGTTTTTCTCCATCTTCAGTGATAATGTTGTTTTTTTGTCGCTGGGTCCGTCGGTAGTGGTTAGAGGGCGTGTTCGTAGTGTTCACTGGCCATTGTGATGTTAAATGAATTTAGTTGATTGTTGTGAAGTTAAATTTTAAAATTGGAAGTGGGCCGAGGAATGTAATCAATAAACAAAAGTTCAAAACGAGGACGGTAAAATACCATGCCAAAATTGTATAATTTTTCATCGTTTAATTAAAATTTTACATAAAAGGGGAGGTAGGCAAATATGTTTTTTTACATCACTTCTTTTGCACTCGTTCTGATCAGAGTGAGTCTGTTATAATGAATGTTCATTACGTTGGAGAAATCACGTGAGACGGAAGGGTTTTCAACGGCAGGATTATCCGAAATGCGTTCGGCTGGCAGCTCCACAACCCCCATCCCCCGTCCACAAATCTCTACAGTTCTCACCTCGGTTCCTGCCCCTGCCCAATTTACCACGGCCTTTATTGCCCTGTAATGGAAGCGGGACTGCGACCCATTCCAAATTCAAGCCACTTCTCTCCTCCCTCCTGGAATAGCTCGGCCCGTTTTCGAAATAATAGATATAAAGTCATTAGAAACGAAGGTTTGATGCATTGGCGCAACAAAGGGCTGACAGGCTGAATAATAAATTATCCAATTTCATTTCTGTCCCTATGGCAATAAAACTTTCAAATACCTCTCTTTTTCACATCACACGACTGGTTTAAAGTGAAAAGTCCTGTTGTTTTCTCCATTTGAATCTCGTTTGGTCAGGGTTTCAATGTTTTTGCTGTTGTTGATCCTGACAAAAGATTTTCTAGTGTATAGACACCAATATTTTTTATTTTTATAGATTGTATTCAATTCTCATTCAGTCATGTTTAATCATCCATACAGTTTAAACCCATCCAATTATTTTAGAATTTAAAGTTGCTTAGCAGTGATGATGAGGTCTGTTTAGGATGATCAAAGATAATTGTTGGGTAGATTAGAGCTTTAGTAGAATGATCAAGTGGGCGTCGTTGGCCGCAACGGTTTAGTCTTTGACACGGCTCTCATCACTGGAAGGAAAAGTCCCGGGTTCGAATCCAGCGGTCTTGCATTTTTTGCAAAAGAAATTTGAGCGAGCGAAGGATCGGACCACCTAGGCTTGGCCTATGGCGTCCCTCGAATGCGTGTAGCAGGTTTAGGCTTAACGCGGTACGAGACCTTTGACCGTAGACAGTGCTCACCTCGGGGGTGGGTAGCAATCACTTAAATCCGAAACCGTTGCCGGAGCGTTCCCGGAAGTTTCTACGCTAGCCTCTACACTCAGACAGATATAGTCGCCTTCTCTATCTAGGGAGTATCTACGCGGGTTATCTGGCCTTGCGTGCGGCATTTACCATTCTGACGAGGTGAGAGAGTGGTGGTAGCAGCCCTTCGGGGTGTGAAACCTTTACATCGCGGCGGTGCGTCAGCCCTCACTTTGAGAATCGGACTGTCCAGTAAGAGCTTTTTATAGCTTAGGTACGGGCATTAAAGATCCTCATGTCAGCCCGACTATGAGTCCGGGAAAGAATGTCCCAACCCCCTTCAAAAATGAGTTTCTTCGTTGGAAGAACACCGGCACACAGTAGTACAGCTGTAGTGCTCAGGAGGGAAATTCTCCACTTCCTGGTATCCGTTGAAAACAATTTATGCACCCTTGGGTCAGTGATACTAATTTTATATATCTTGACTGGCCCTATAATTATATTAATTTCTTTTTCTAGGTTAAAACAAGTATACTGATGTATAATTTTGACATTCATATTCTACAAAGTCATAAAACCACATTTAAAGTAAATCATGTGGATTACATATACTAAAAGCACATTGACAAAAATGTTTGTACACGTATTTAGTATTTTTTTTCAGGGAGAATGGCCAAAATACGTCTCGGTAAAATCGGTGATCCGATGTCTCAAGTCTCTCATTGTAAAGAGATTTGGTCATTTCCACAAATAGTTTTTCAAATTTTCTTGTACATCTTAGCAACCAGGCTTGAGTTTTTCGATTAACAGGACACCATATATGTCGAGTAGGTTGCAGGGAATTAAATTAACTTATTTCACGTATTAGAGTTTGCAGTAAAAAATATATCAAGTAAAACCCATTTTGTATTTAACGTTGCACGTTGATTAACGACGTGTTTTTCACGTTATTTGCCCCCGCGCATACTGTAATTTCCAGCTTATAGACACAGCCACGTATTTGAATACGACCTTCATCAATTCTATCGAACGGACAAACGCTGATTAACCGACAATAATGTTGTAATCATAAAACTGACAAGTGATTAATCATCTGCGGCTGTTGTGATGTATTACCAAGTGCCTTTTAATTTAGCTGTAAAGTATTCATGTCAATACCTGTTACCATAATGGGAGCGTAAATGAAATACATCGGCCTCTTTGACAAACGAACAATTCTATTTGGAAATTCAAACAGCAATCGGAACCACAAGTTCAGAAAAGTAAATATCCGCGTAAAAAACAAAATACGGAACATGTTTTTTTGATTGGAGTTAAAAAATTTTGTATAACTTTAGTATGAAAAGTGAAATATCTACGTAATGAATGACATGGAGAAATTCGAAAAGGTATGCCTTAAAAAGTTCAACTATTTTGATTTATTTTGAATAGTCCAATTTAGGGGCATCACGGTTTCCCAAGGCGCAAATCACTGGAAGGTAAAGGTCCCGGCTTCGAATCCAGCGGCTACATACAAATGGCCTTTCTGCAAAAACACCGTCATCCCGAGGGTTGATCTGCTGTTGCTAGGTTGTTAACCCTCGTTAAAAAAATCTAATTTTTTCTTTAAAAAATTCCTTAGAAAACCGTGACACGTTGCGCTTGACTCTAGTTTTGTGCACAACTATTTATTATACGTTAATTTAACACACTTCATCATCAACACTTTTTGCCCTATTAAACACTTTCGGATCCTTCCACCTGAAATCTTTGAAGAAAAGTATAAGATATTTTTTAATAATTACTATTTAATTTGTTGATCTTGTATAATATAAAAAAATTAATTCACATCTGGCGGGTCTTTTTTTTAAATAATCTGGATTCCGGAATGGTCTTGATGAAAACAAAACAAAAACAATTTTAATTGTTACTGCCAAGGTTTCCATCTACGCTAAGTTCAAACGAAGTTTACAGTCCTTGCCAATGTTGGAAGTTGAAATTGCTTTGAAGGATGTCTCTAAAAAATTAATTATGTCCATTTTGTAGACATATTTAAGATTGTTATATCATGACGATCTTAGGTTAGGTTAGGTTAGGTTAGGTGGCAAAGTTACTAGGAGGTGGGGTTTGTGTGCCCCAGGCACTGCAGCCTTTTGGCTTATTGTACCTTCCTAGTTCCTTAGTTTAGTCAATAGACTCGATCCTTTTACTTAGGATTATCAAGTCATTGACTGTTATTGCTTCAATGTGGTTCTCTGAGTCATTTCTGTGCGTCAGATTGAATCTCCATTGAGCCGTTGCTCCGCATTCGAAGATGATATGAGTGGCTGTTTCCTCCTCCTCATTACATAGTCTGCAAATTGGATCACTATTATATATGCCCATGTTTTGCAGATGTTTTCTCAGGTGCCAGTGGCCGGTTAGTAGCCCTACCACTCTCCTGAGATTTGCCCTCTCCAGTTGTAGCAGTGTTTTTGCCAGTTTTGGTGAGGGTTGTTTTATCATGATTTTGCTGTGTCTAGCACTGCTAGAGTTTATCCATTTTTCTCTTTGTTTTGTTTGGATCCATTCTGCGATGGAGGATTCTACGTTTGTTTTTGATATCCCAAGGATAGGCTCGGGGTCTATGTATGGTCTTGCGGTCCTCCTCTGGCCAGTCTGTCTGCTTCTTCGTTACCCAAAATTCCCCTGTGCCCTGGCACCCAGGTACCATTACCTTGTTGTGTTTTCCCAGGTTTTGGAGATTTTGGATGCATTCACGGACTAATTTTGATGTGATTCTTGTACATGTTAGTGCTTTGATAGCTGCTTGGCTGTCTGATCTTATGAGGATTTTTTTGTCAGTGTAACCTCTTTTAAGATTTTCCAGAGCACAGGCATTGATAGCATGTATTTCTTCTTGAAAGACCGAGGTGTACTTCCCTAGTGAGTTTGATTGCTCATATTTTGGGCTTGTACAAAAAATTTCTGATCCGGTTCCTTCAGTCATGACGATCTTAAGATAGTTTGAAATTTTGGGAGTAAAATTTGAATTTTCTTCATTCAAACGTACCACGATCTAGATTATTCGTGAAAAAAAACGAACGTCCTCCTGTACGTTCTGTGCTGCTGACCGAAATTATTTCGTCCTAAAATATAACGATGTTACAACAGATCGAAAGCTTGGCGATAATAATTAGCTCAAAATGGCAAGGAATATTCATACTAGACTCCATCGACTGAATTGCTCAAACGCGCCTCCTCGATTCGCATCCTTTCCCACAGGCAGAAAAGAAAGAAAAACTCCTGTTGCATGAGAAAAAACAGTATTTTCAAATCGTAGCACGATACACTCACCAAACAAATCAGACTGAACGAAGCGTTCCAAGAACAAATTCAAATAGAACGAATAGAATTTACTCTAAGTCATTAATGTAACTTATTAAACACTCTACATTTTGTATATTTATAATCTGTTGTATATACTTAATAATGACACTGTCGAATTTTATTTTCCTAGTACGAGGATATACTTTGTTCACCTCTATTCATAAACATTAGGCTCAACGTGCTTTTTAAAAATAATCCTGGATTGTCTATAATAGATAAGCTCTTTCCTCGTCTTCCAGAAAACTTCCATTTTTCTAAGCTTGATTTGGTGTATTGGGAGCATGTTTTTAATCAAATCGATGTTACGTGCATTTATTATCGAGTTTTCACTGTTTTTTTAATGTACCTCTCAGAAATTGTTAACAATTAAAAAAAAATTATATACATATGTCACATCCCAACGAGACATGACATAGTTGAATAAAAGGATAGAAAACTTAATTACTTTCTGATTAGAATTAATTTTAAACAATTTATTATTATTAGCAAACAACAAGCTTGAAAAACAACAACATGAACAAATTATAATAATGACACTTTAAAATAAAATATATTCCTTATATTAATTGCAAATGATATTAATGATCTTTAAATAAAAAATGAAATTAAACATTTTTCTTTAACAAAGTAATAATTATAAACAGATTAGATTAGATTAGGGAAAAGGACTTACCCGTGGAGACGGGAACGTTTCGTTTTACCTTTAAAATTACTGTTTCACAGGCTAGAAAGATGGCAGCGTCTTTACCAAAGCAGATCAATTCTGTATCTATTTCACAATTTTTTTGTTTTTATTTACGGCCTTTACTCGGCCCCTCCTTTTCTTAGGCTTTATCGCCCCGCGTGCGCGTCTCCAATCGCGATTCCAGCGTGGCAATTTCAAATTGTGACGTCCCGTAAGATGGGCTCTTCGTGCAGAATTTTCGCATAAATCGTTCGCAATTTAAATAGTTTTCCTTACGGAAAATTTAACATTCCTTCTAAGGCACAAATTAAATTTTTCTACAGCCAGTAATTCATAAGTTTATAAGCAATTTACTCATCTATGCCTAAAAATTTAAAAAAAAAAACCTGGCATTATTTTTTTACAGTTGGGATTTGATCTCAGTCCTTTTTTTACATCGTTGGGAAATAAATTTCTCTTGATGGTAATTTCTTTCTTAAAAATACTTTTATTTGAAGGTAAAATCGACGGATGTCAAGCCAAAGGAAATTGTTTAAATTTTGTTTGATATATTTTTTATCAATAGTAAATAATTAGTAAATATGTAAGTATTTTGTAAATGATTTATTATAGGTAGTAGGTATTAAAATATTAAAAGAGTTACTGAATTTGTAAATAGTTGTAATTTTTGTATAACCCAATCAGATTTTATTTATTTTAATCATATGCTTTGAAAACATATTTCGTATATAAATATTTTTTATTATTATTTTATTTAACTCTTGTGACACATTATATTTTGCTAATAAATAATGATAAACAAAACACTCAAAAAGTGTGGTTAACATAGTATTTGAGGGCGGGTCCTGCCCTATGGCAGTTCACGCAAAAATTCACTCATTGGAGTATAGTAATTTGAAATAAATAAATATCTGATTATAAAATAAATTAACCTACTTTTTTTGTTTTATCTAAAACAATGTAGCGTCAGGCGCACATTTACACTACCGGTTATTTACATTACACACATATTTACAATCTGTAGTCCGTATGATGCTTTTCTTTCAGCCGTATTTTTTGGCAGGGTGGAGGCATATTCGCTGAAATTTGAGCAATTGCCGGATTCGGGTGGGAGTCAGCTTTGGCAAGCAGCATCGAGTATCTCTTCTTTAGTTCGTCTTCTACTGATGTTAACGATATTTCGTGGTGGAGATGGTCACTCCTTACGAACCAGGGCGCTTTTGTTATTAAACGTAATACACTGTTCGCGCCGGATACATTTTTATTTCTCAAATCAAGGGATATTTAAATTTTAATTTTTTCCACTTGTTATGGACGACGTAAGCACCTCGTCATTGGACCCGAAGGGGATTAAGGTACATCGAGTCGCCCCTGTCGACGTCACGAAAAGTAGTACGTTGCAAACCGCCGAACACGCTTGGTCGGACCTCTTCATTATTTAACCTCAGTTTTTGATTTCTCCTCAAGTGCACCCTCGTTTTCTTTTCGTTACCCTCGCATGCAGCAGGATCATTATCGTTTTATGTTCTCCCTTTTCTTCGCTACGCCTCTGCCCTTCCTGGTAGCTTCAACAGGTCTCTCCGACGCTGAATCCGAGCTCGGTGACGCCGAAGGTGATTCCAACGACGCACCAGAAGGTAAACCTCATACAGTCCACTCCCAGGTAAATTTCTTTTATTTTATTTTATGTTACTCGGAAAGCCTCCGTTTATTTTGTTTTATTTTATTTTAATTTTATTTAGCTTTATTTTAATTTTATTTAATTAAGACCAGCCCCGAACATACACGATTCTGCAGCGTTTGTATCCGTTTTATTTGCGAGGTGGATGCAGAACACCTTCGTTTTTTTAGGCTTAGATAAAGGAGTCGCTTAAGTGGGATATGGACAGAATTGCTAGAGAGAATTGGTTTGATATTGCGAATTCGCAAGCGAATTCTCGTTACACGTGTGGATATGTGGTTATTCCAGGTTAGATGCTTGTCCAAGTACAGCACTAAGTATTTATAGTCCGTTTGAGGTACATTAGTTCTTCCCAGTAATATATGTGAGGGCCTTGAGGTATTCTTATAAGTAAAGTCAATGAGTTTGGACTTAGTCAGCTTAACTTTCCACTTTGCAGCCCACTCATCGATTTTTTGGCAATAATTCGGCATCTTCGTTTCTGCATCACTGAGCGTGATACTTTGGGACAGCACTGCTTTGTCAACGTCAAATTGGGCTATTTCGATGTTGCCATCTGCTGGAAAGTCATGCTCGTAAAGAATGTAAAGGAGGGGTCCCAGAACATTTCCTTGAGGAACACCCGTTGAGATGTTGTGTACTTCCGAGTTCGCTCCTTATATAGCTGACAAAAAATTTTCCGTCGGTTAAATAAGACTTCACCAGCCGGAAGTAAGTATCTGGTAGCAACTTTTTAATCTTATATAGTAGGCCCTCGTGCCACACGCGAAGGCCTTTTTAATATAAATATATAGATAAAATTTACAATTGTGTCAATTTATTTTAATTACCATAAAATTGATGTATAAATAATAAATTTCAAGTAGATAAAATGAAGATTTCAGTTTCTATTCCATCATATACTACCTCCCAATAGTATTTGTATATTCAATATGTTTTTCTTTCTAAAATGTTGATTGGGGATGAGACCAGGAAGACAGAAACATTTATGTTCTTGTCGAGCTTTCGGCAGAATATATCGCCTTCATCAGGACTCTGGATTAACAAATTAACATAAGTAAATTTTCAAATATACAATTTTTAAATTTTTTAAAATTACTAACTCGAAAAAAAATCGTTATGCTATAAGAACAGGTACATATGTGGTTGACGGATAGCCGGTAGAACCGACCTTCGATAAACGAAGGTAATAAATATTCCTAAACGCGACAGTATTGCCAACTGGCTCAATCTTGAATCTATAAAAAAAGTTTTTAATTGAAATTTTTGAAAAATTTAATACAGAGTCCTGATGAAGGCGATATATTCTGCTGAAAGCTCGACAAGAAAATAAATGTTGTTTCTGTCTTCCTGGCCTCCTCACCAGTCTAACTTTTGTGAAGATATTACTAGTTTTTAGTATTAATTTAAAATTTACAATATGTTGTCTAAAACTATGTCATTCCTATCTCCTTTGACAATTAATTTTCAAAATCGTTCGTGTCCAAACTAGTTTAAATATGTAAATGTAATTAATCAAGATTCTGTTAGGGCTAGATTTGGCAATTTCCATGTTATCCTTATCAGCAACTAAACTGGTTCAAATGTTCATTTTCACCTTTGACGTGGAAACACTCACTCACCTAATTATACTGTCAGAGTGAATTTTAACGTTATCAGTCGGTAATGAATTGTAAAAATGTGACTTGCAATTAATTTATTTAATTGAGGGAAGAGGTGTTTTAACAATCCAAAGATAATATTTTCACGAACGGTGTGGTAATATCAAACCTGTTCGTTTGTGTATAACTTTAATTATAAATTATTCAGAAATCGTGAGATGCGATCTCGTGTGATGTACATTTGAGAAAAACGTTTTCTGTATCGTTCCGACGTTTCGAACTTTATTGAGATCATCTTCAGTGCTGAAAGATTCTTGGGCACGCTCAACACGACACGCAAAAATGGCATAATTACACAGAAGACGAACACGTTGAATCCTGAAGATGATCTCAATAAAGATCGAAACGTTGGCACGATAAAGAAAATGTTTTTCTGAAACCTACATCACACCAGACCGGATCTCACGATTTCTGAATAACTATCGATTAACACTAAACACCACACATTTAATAATAAATGAAGGCCCTTAATTGAAAACGTTTAGTATTATGAACATTGGCTTGACATAAATTGTTATTGCCAGTAATGTGTTGAATTGGAGAAAAATAGAAGAGAGAATAAAACCGTCTTAAGGCGAAAAGACGAAAATTGCTAATCCCATTACACCGATGTCGGATAGAAAAGGGATCAGACTTGTTTTAACTGCACAAAAGTAATTTTCCAAATTGAAAACAGCAACACGATCGGATGTATCTGAATTATTTGTGACCCTCATAAACGTTTCACGAAAAAAGCACTTAACAACAAAATCATCCATTCCCATAATCTCCTAAGACTAAAATTATCGCCTCTTCAGATGTTTAAAAGACACACTGGATGATAATTTGGTTGAAAATAATGACTCAACTGCGCGTTCGCGAAATTTGATTTTTGAAGATTTAATTGGATCTGCGGTTTGCTCAGTAACCAAATCCACACTAATAATGTGTTCGGTCGTTATTTCTGTCATGTTGTTCAATGACAGTAAATCCTAGCAATGAAATATTAATTAAATTATCTTCTAGGCGACACGATCTCACCAGTGAGATTAAATTTATAAATCCTCACCTTATACATCCCAGATTGTATAATAACACTAGAATTAAAGTGCCACATTTAAAAAGATTGAAATAAAGTATAAAAAACAGATGAGGTATATATATTTCTCTGAAATGAATACGGGTATAAAGCCGAGATCATGGGAAGAGTAAAATGGGCATGAGCCAATTTCTCCATAAAGCGTTCCGTCCCAAGTGTACTCCCTAACCATCAAATGTTAAAATTGCCAGAGCAAATTGCAAAAGCCGTTTCCCTTTTCGCTTCATTTCCATACCAGAACTCCTACTTAATAAGGTAGATTTTTATTATTTTAATAAAAGTGCGAATGATTTTTTATATACCTTTTACCAAATTATACAAGGTAAGGAATATTGGTTATTTTAAGATTGGTTATATGTAACCAACTGAGCGAGAATTAATTTTAAATAAGAAATGCAAGAGAATTGTTTTAACACAATCAATAGTTTAAGGTTTTAAGTTGAGAAAAAAAATTAGTGTCACGAGCGGGATTCGAACCAACGATCGTCGGCTAGACAAGCCGTTGCTATATCACTTCAGCAATCGTGACCTTGGGGGTTCAGACGGGAGATAAGTGATCTAGTGGATCGTGGTCACAACTCAAGTGCAGAGCCGAAGCCGAAGATCGTGGGTTCGAGACCCGCTCGTGACACTGACTTTTTATCTCAACTTAAAACCTTAATTAATTAAAAAATGTTAATTGGTCAAGCGGACCACGAAACTAGTGAATTTAACAACCTTCACCTATTTTTTTCTACTCCTTCCCGTCCAAATAGCACAAGTATACTGACACGACATTTTGAAAATTAAAAGTCAAATCATATACGCTCCCTCCTGGGTGAATCAAAATACAGTAACGGAGCTGGAACTTGGAAATAATGTTGTTTGACACAACTTACTCCTATGCGAAGTAACTTTACCGCAGGACCCTTGGCTATCAAGACGCTCAATTTCATCTTCAAACACAAGCAAACGCCAACCTTTAATCGTAGTGCGTAATATAATTGTAAGAGGATTGCGGGACAAAATTACATGGAACTTCCCAAAATATCATATACAAAATATATCATACTTATAAAAAAAGACCATTTTGCTTTTGCGCGAAAAATGTGGCGAAAGCGAGCAAAAAATTGTGCTATTCTTCATTATTTAGAAAAATTGAAAAACTGAACAAGTTGATTTTTTAGATTTTTTTCTAGTTTCAGTAATTCATAAGTTAATTCAAAAAATCGAGACAAGTTAATTTTTTTCAATTTTTAGCAAAATTTTCAAATTGAGCAGTGGGATTGGGAAATCGTCCTGGACCGGCTCCATATAGGAATCGATAGAAAATTGTAATAAGCTTCCAATTGATCATGTTCCATTTTCCCCAATTTCTCAACATTTCTCGAGTTATTATCGATTTTTTTTTTTGGGGGGGGGGATGTGGGTTGTACGTATTCATGGAAAAACCCCGCCCTCCCTCCAAACTTCATAAATTTTGAACCGTCACGATTTCGCAAATTTTACGCTCTGCATCTTTTGTTCTGAGGACATTTTTTTAAAAAGTGAACAGGGAAGGGACAATACTTTGACCTTTTCGGATGCCTAATGCTTCTGCTCTCGATAACGACTTATTTACCTCATCACGGGATTTGCAACTTTTCCTTCTTCGTGCTTCGACTCCTGTGGGCATTGAATTCGAATACGTATTGAAACAACAGCTTTTGTATGGTAAAATCCGGATTAGAATTAACTACAGAAACCAGCCACCGCAGCATATTGTTACAAAAATCATTATGATTTTATGAAATTAATATGATACTATGGTCACAAGATTTATTTTCTAATAATATTAAGCTCTTAATTTACGTACCCTATAAAAATAGTGCCTCACAGAAAAAGTTTAAATTGTCAATTAAATTGATTGAAAATTAAAAACCATATTATTAATTAAATTTGTTTAAAATTATTTGAAATTTTAGTTGAATTTACTCCAAAGCTACGGACTTATTTTCTAATCAGAGATATTTATTCTTTACTTTAAATTTGAAAAATTTAAGCTGATTGATAAAATAAGTTTTTTTAAATATTTATCTTATTTTGGTCACCATTAATGTAAGTCTAATTTTTTGAGTGGTAGGTCACTTGTAGAGCGCTCAATCTTTTTTTACCCCCCCCCTCTCCGACGAAATTACAAAAGTGACAAAATACAAAACGGCAGTGCTACTTGACTTCGCCGGCTGGCATCCCTCCAAAAGGATGCGTCACTATTATTTGGCAAAACAATGCTTAAAATAATACGACCATTTGAATCATCGTGTCCTTCTTTTTTTTTCTTTTTTTTTAAAGGTCCCTTTGTTTATGGTCATGAGGAAATCCCGCTTGGGCGTGGTCCTTTCTAACAAAATGTCGATAAAGAGCACAAAAAACTGCCTCCTGCCCTTGAGGTCCTTAAACAAAATTCGATAAAGAAAGATGAGCTGTCCGAATTTGGGACCTCTTCAATCTACTCAAGGGTTTTATCGATAAGCGGTAGCCAAATGAGCAAGAGGGAAAAAAATCTCAAACCGGGGATTTTAGGGACTTTGTCTCAGGAAGTGCATCAATTTATGAGATATACAGGTTGAGGGAAAAAAACGCTAATAATAAAAATCTCCATAACGAGCAGAAGTAATTAACAATATAAAATATAATACAATGAACACTGACTGACTTTTCCTCCGTCGGTGAGCAGGATATTTACACTTGTAAAAATTTTTGTTATATCTTTATACTTTTATATATTTATATTATATATAAACATGAAATAAATAAATTATGTAATACTCAATTAGTTATATAATCTTGGGTTCAAATCCCGCCTTTGACATTAATTTGTCCTTCTATAAAACTTATACAATTAATTGAGTAGATACTAAATAATTAACAAATAAATTATATATATACATTCATTTAAAATTCATTATTTTAAATCACAATAAATATATTATAAGCATAAATTCCTGGAGGGTATATCCCGGAGGGAAAGGGTTGTCCTGGCACGACTGCGGATCGGTCTCACACGTGCGACTTATTGGTGCCTGTCGGTTGGGGCTAGTCTACGAGTGCCCAGCATGCCAAGATGACAGACTCCAACTCGCACGTGTTGGAGGGGTGATGCAGCTTGGCCCCGTGTACGGACCGAAATGGAATACAGCCGGACGGCAGCGAGTTTAATGAAAAACCTTTTAGGTTACGGGATATTTATTTTATAGGTTAAAGTTTAGATTTAGTTTTTGTTTGAATAGGAGTATGCTGGGCGGCGGTGTAGGGTATTGTTTCAAGGCTCCACCGATGCTCCACCAAGCCGGGTCGAGGCGGAATATCGAATATCTTCCGACCCGGATTCTAGACAGAGGATGTGCATATGTGATTGGGCTTGAATATAGGGGTATAGATGTATTTATTGTATGAGTGAGTATAAGTATAACTAGTTTATGTGATGTGCAATGTATAAATTCATTTTTTTAATCTAAATATTTTAGCATTGTATGAATTCACTTTTTTAAATCTAAACATTTCCTAGCATTGTATAAGTTCATTTTTTTAATCTAATTTTTTTAGTATTGTATGGATACAATTTTTTTAATCTAAAAAATTTCTAGCATTGAAGAAATTCATTTTTTTAATATATTTTTGTAGTATTGTATGAATTCAATTTTTTAATCTAAAAATTTTCTAGCAGTGTAGAAAGTCATTTTTTTAACATAATTTTTTTAGTATTGTATGAATACAATTTTTTTAAATCTAAACATTTCTAGCATTGTATAAATTCATTTTTTTAATCTAATTTTTTTAGTACTGTATGAATTCAATTTTTTTAATCTAAAAATTTTCTAGCATTGTAGAAATTCACTTTTTTAATCTAATTTTTTTAGTATTGTATGGATACAATTTTTTTTAAATCTAAACATTTCTAGCATTGTATAAATTCATTTTTTTAAATCTAAATGTTTTATCATTGTAGAAATTCATTTTTTTTAATCATATTTTTTAGTATTGTGTGGATACAATTTTTTTTTAAATCTAAACATTTTTAACATTGTATAAATTCATTTTTTTAACAAAAAATGTTATAGCATTGTATAAATTCATTTTTTCACATGCTATGCGTATTTGTAACATTTAAATAATATTTATAAATTTTATTTATTTATTTGAACCCTTTTCAACATGTCAGATAAGAATGGCACATCTACTAGGAAAACAGACACTTTGAACCCTGATGATGATCTCAATAAAGATCGAAACGTTGGCACGATAACAAAATTGTTTTTCTAAACCTACATTACACAAGACCGCATAACAAGACTGACAAATTATCATTGTTATTTTATCTTTGCCTCTTTTACTTTAGAAAATTTATGTTACAATGAAATAATAATTTTAATCAATGTTAAATTTTATTTAGTAAATATTGAATAGTAAAAAAAGGTATTTAAATTGTAAATAATACCCTGGTTTAAAATAGAACCTTTGTCACAATTTTAAAACAAGTTATGGGATGAGTTGCGATTAACGTTTTGTTTTTAAGTGAAAAGCTTAAAAATTAGGGGAAAAAACTTGATTTTCATCAATATCACTTTCCGACCGTTCCCCCCTGTACAAAAAGGTCGAACGTCGTTGGAAAATTAATTTAGAAAAAGAGAAGAAAGAATGCATTATAAATGAAGGGAAAAATAATTTAGGGTTTAAAGTTGAATAATATTACAGGCAATAGAAGAAGATACGCTTCTTATAATGGCTGTAATGAACTGGCCAAAATCTAGGGATTGTACAAAATTAATAACCATATATATTATTGATACTATCGAAAGGGAGTGCGGATTAAAAGCTGATAACCATATTCATGCTCCAGGCCACGTCCAGGGGATGAGCATCCCCTTGGGACTCGTCCAACCGGCCAACGGATATTCTAACGTGACGCTACCTTTATTGCTCGTTTAATCGTAGAGTTAAGTGAACCCTTCTTCTACAGTGAGAGTGTAAATATATTCTCTAAAAATACACATTTGTCTGAAAAAACCCGCTGACATGATCTAGCTTGATAATTTCTTCCACTAACAACCAAAAAGTGTGTCATTTCTCATACAAAAACAAGCATACTTCAGGAAAGGCAACCATATATGTACACTATGTTGGTAACCAATCATCATCCTCACGAAAACCTATAGTCCAAACCATCATCCATCCCCATATCCATACATCAATAACCACATTTATTTAATATGGCTCGTGGGGCATTTCCCAAAATAGATACCATGAAAGCTAATAGAAATACATACAAATATAGAAAACTATATTAGATCTATTTGGTTTCGTGGTCCGATTGACCAAATAAAGTCTTTTCAATTAATTAATTTTTGAGATAAAAAGTCAGTGTCACTGAAGGGATTCGAACCCACGACCTTCGGCTAAGACAACGTTGCTCTACCATTTGAGCTATCGTGATTTCGCTCCACTCGGACCCTAATTTCCCATCTCAACCCCACCTTTCGAATTTTCCCTCCTTTTTGCCATTTTCGATGGAACCAAGTCGATTTAAAAATGGCAATGGATCATCGAAGGCTCGGCAAAATTTTCTGCTTTATTCACCATCTCCTACTTTCGAAATATGGCCTCCGAGGATCCATTTTTAGTCTTATGCCGCTCGCCTCTGAATACCTGACGTTTCTCGAAGGGAAAAGGCTACAGAATTGCTGGGGTATCAATGAGACCATTGCTCACCTTCCAACCCAAGACTCCAGCTTAGAGAAAGACCAGTAGGGGATCTTCATATACAACGCCAAGCCAAGACTGCCCCATGATATACGCTAAGTATTTAAGAGTCTGTGATTGGACCCTCTCCATTAGAAAGCGCCATCCTTGAAACATCCAGGCTCCCGGGCTATAGAAGCTTACCGTACAATGGACGTGGAAATTTTATAGAGAAGTCTTTTAAAAAATCAAAGGTCATTATTTGAGAAAACCTAGGTTTCTAACAGATCTATTAGTGGTACTAATATAATAGTATACAAATGCACTGTACATTTGAAGGTGTTTGGATACTCGTCGAGAAGCCTGTTATTATTGGAATTCAACCGCATTCTCCCTAATGGGTGTATATATCCGGAAGTATAAGACTTGGTTAAATAAAAGATGCGCACCGTTCTTCGACATTTAAATAAGATGTGCCGATACACTGCAATTCATTAAAGCTTTATTTCGTCTGAAGGTGGTCCACGCCGTCCTTTATGGATTTTAAAAATACCAAAGTAGCTTGCAAATGACGGAATATCATTACATTGAAGGACCTGTTATTGTCGGCCATTCGAATGTGACTTATCCTAAACCTTGTTAAGATATTAACCAGTTTTTGCGGTCCGCTTAACTGATTAATATCTTTCAATTTATTAAGGTTTTTAGTTTATATAAAAATGTCGGTGTAACGAGCGGGATTCGATCCCACGATCTTCAGGTAAGTACGCCTCTGCTTTACTACTTGACCTATCGTAATCTCGACCAACAAAAACAAAAAAAAATACACATACACAACGAAAGTATTATCTTTAATATTATTAAATTCACTAGTTTCGTATATAATTATTATCTTTCAATCAATTAATGTTTTTAGTTGAGATTAAAAAAATTGAAAAATGGCAAAAAGGAGGGAAAATTCAAAAGTTCGGGTTAAGATGGGAAGTTAGTGTCCTAATGGATCGAAGTCACGATACCACAAGTGGTAGAGCAGCGGCGTATCAAGCCAAAGTTCCTGGGTTCGAATCCCGCTGTGAGACTCTTTTTTATCTAAACTGCTAACTACAAACTTTGTTACGATAATTCTTTCCCTTTTTTTAATTTCTCCACACGCCATGGTTTGACCAAAACTTTTATATTTTTTAATTTTCTATAAATTCAGCCAAGCCATTTTTGATAACTTCTATTTCTTAATTGTTTTAATTAATGTCCGCTGAGTAGATTAGTATCACACGGTTACGCCGTTTTGCCGCGGCTGTTGTTGCGGTTTGGTCTCCTGGCGTTTCGCTTTATATACTGTCCCTTCATTACATATATGCAAATGTTTTACAAGCCTGTAATTGCAGTCCTAAAGCAGTACGCTTCATGGTATGTTACACTAATTCAATTTTATAAAACTATGCAAAATCTCTATAACATCCCAATATATTTTAAACTAGATTGAAGGGGCGTCGGTGGCCGCAAGGTTCCGTCTTTGACACGGCGCTCATCACTGTAAGGTGAAGGTCCCGGGATCGAATCCAGCGGCCCTGCATTCGAACCAGTCATACTTACAAATGGGCCTTTTTTCAAAAACACCGGCACCCTGAGGGTTTATATGACCTCTACTATTGCGAACCCTGGTAAAAAAAAATAAAAAATATAAAATATAAAAAAATAGTCAGATAAAAATATTTCAGAGGATTTTTCTCGATCTATATTGCAAAATTCATCCAATACTGTGATTTAATGTGATAGTGAATATAATACACAGTGATACACTACACACAACCTTGACACATCTATCCAGAAAACACACACTTTGATTGAGTACAAATACTTTTATAAAACCTAAAATTTTTACTTTGTATACAGCATTGTATAAATCAATTTTCACATCTTGCATGAATTGGTATGATGTAAAAAAAATGGTTGTAAATCCCAGGCACTGAAGCCGATCTAAATGAACATCGCAGCTTTCAATTAATTAATCACGATGTAAAGTATTGGTTGAGATAAAAAGTCAGTGAAACTCGAGGGATTCGAACCCACGATTTTCGGTTAAATACACCAACTTCCCAGCTCAACCCGACCTTTTGAATTTTCCGTCTGTTGGATCTCAAGTGGGCGGATTTAGGCCAAGGTCGCAAGTTCGAATTCCGCTCGCGACAGTGACTTTTTTACTTCAACCAATAGTTTACATAAAGACTAATTAATTGAAAAATATTATTTGGTCAATCGGACCACGAAATCTAACCAAAGATCACAACCTTGGCAAAATAAAACACCTACATCACACAAAACCGAATCTCACTATCTTCAAATAATCCTATTTCAGAGGATGTTTCTCATATTTCTAAATTTATAGTGCAAAATTTATCCAGTACCGTGAAGCGCTAAACATAGCGAAAATCAGAACTGATCAATATTTTGTACTTATTTTTTTTTCTACGGTTGTGGTTTTCTTAAGTATGAGGTAAGTATGGTCAAAAGTACTTTGAAATTTTTACAAAACGTTTCCAACACGGTACATGTCTAATCCGCAATGAATTCTCAAACAATACATGCTGAGTGCTAATTAGAAACTTTACATGAAAACTAGAACCGCCGCCTAGAAAACTCTGAAGATGAGACTGTGGATGGAAAATTTCATGAAGCTACCTACTTCACACTAACGAACTTTTAAATCAAGTAAAAAACTCATTTTTATCCACAGGTTTGTATTAGACTTGAAATGTTTATGGGAATCTTCCTTGAACAATTATTTTATTTGTAAAATAAATTTTCCTTGCAGGATTTCAAACCAGCACATTTTCAATTCAAACATTTCCTGAATATTTACTGTTTAAATGTTTACTTTAAAACAGTTAATTACAAATTGCTCAAAATTCACAATAACGAAGGAAATTCAGACTGTGTATTTACAGTAGTATTGTCTTCGTTGTTCTATATCGTTTTATTTTTAATATTAAAACTCTTTTTTTACGTTGAGTTTATTACTGGATTTTGAAATGGAGCCAGTGTTTACAGGGGACTTCGCTGATCGAAAGTTGGTTAGGAATTCCTACTCGTATTTGCCACGCTAGCGGCTCGGATTCGAATCCCGGTGTAGCTCATTGATTTTTAATTTTGAATAATATGGGGAAATTCAGCAGTTTTCTTCGTCCGATTCATTCTCGGCGACAAAAATGGCCACGTAGAGCTTTAGTGAAAATTATGATTTAAGATAAAATTTTAAGATTTATTTTATTTAACATATTAAATTCATTAGTATTCGTCGTCCGATTGAACGAATAACATCTTTCAATTAATTAATCTTTTTTAAAACTATTGGTTGAGAACAAAAGGTCAGTGTCGCGAGCGGGGTTCGAACCCACGATCTTCAGCTAAATACGCCGCTGCTTTACCCCTTGAACTATCGTGACATCGTTCCACTCGGGCACCAACAAAAACAAATAAACATACACATACACAACGAAAGTATTATCAAGCCATTTGTGTACATTGTTCAAAAAATAAATTTGAATAAATTGTTAAACGAATGATAAGATCTCAGGAGATGGAAACTAATTTCAAGTGGAACTTCTTTAGCGTATCTATTTGAAAAAACCTCTTTATCACTCGCCCTTCTCAATTTCAGAAAGTTTTTAACTACAATTAAAATAAATGAATTTCAATTACACTAACTTCATCGTCGTAAATTCTAACCGGGTTACCTTGTTTATCTTGAACAAGTTTTTACTTTATAAGTTATGAGCCGAGAGCGACTATGTTTACTATCGTAGCTATTTATCGTGAGAGTCACTAACGACCGACTTCGACTTAGAGACTTGTAAGACAAGGCAAAAAGCTTTGAAGAAATTTTAATAAAAGATAAGTGCGTTGAGACAGACTGGGTCGGGGTTTTGGGTTTTATCCTCCCAGGGTTGATGATGATGAAGGTAGATCCCTGGGGCATACACACCTGCTACCCAGAACGCAAGGGATGAAGGGGGCGGAGTATTAGCACCCCCGGGGGGATAAGCCTTGGGAAAACCCGCCGTTGAACGTCACGAGAGGCTTTCGATCAGGGGATATATTTGAATTTCGCCTTCTGTCCTTTTAAATTCTGACACCCGGCGTAAAGATTCCCATATTTTTTGAAAATATGTACGGTACGTGAATAGGGAATAAATATAAAGACGTCTTAACTTTCTTCTTCAGGATAAGAAAAGAAATCCTACTCTTAGTATGTCACGTAAAACTGTCATTTAAATTCCATTAAGTGAATGAAAAATTTTGCACATATATATGCAGGATGTTCGGCAACACGTGTTCCAGCAAATTTTCCATTCAAAATGGCACCAAAACGTCCTAATTAACTATGGTCTGAATCTCATCTGAATTATTTTTTCAAAGGTGAACAAATTGATGGAGGAAAGGAAAAAACCGGGGCTGACGAATTGGTAAGGAAGAAATTTTTTTTTACGAAGGTTCGCCCCAAAAACCAAAAATTATTGTGCAAAGATTCGGACCATAATTAATTAGGACTTTTTACTTTTTGATTCTATTTTTTCCAAAGTTTGCAGCAAAAGTAATATATGTAATTAGTGACCGTTAACGGATAATTATTCAGATATCGTGAGATGCGGTCTAGTGTGATGTAGGTATCAGAAAAACATTTTATTTATCGTGCCAACGTTTCGATCTTTTATTGAGATCATCTTCAGGGCTCAATAAA
>CM077111.1:4922065-4959929 GCA_039619505.1 Cimex hemipterus | reverse complement strand
CTTTTATTGAGATCATCTTCAGGGCTCAATAAAAGATCGAAACGTTGGCACGATAAAGAAAATGTTTTTCTGATACCTACATCACACTAGACCGCATCTCACGATATCTGAATATATACATATATGCCAACGAAAGGCATTCTCAACACTACACACAAGAATGGGGCCGCGGTAGCCGAGTGGTTAAAGCGTCAGACTCTCGGCTAGTAGACCCCGCGGTCGTGGGTTCGATCCCCACAGTCGCCTCTGGAATTTTTCTGACGCCTAAGGGGACCGGTGGCCGCAATTAGAAGAAATTGACAAGGCACTCATCAATGGAAGGGGCGGGACCGGGTCCCAGCGACCCTGAACCAGGTCCCAACCTCCTTCAAAAATGAGTTTCTTCGATGGAAGAACACTGGTACAACGGGGGCTCAAGTTCACTTTGTGTTGTGAGCCCTCCCCCAAAAATGGAGCCAGGGTATAGTACAATAAGCTGTACAGCTGCAGTGCTCAGTCCCTGGTATCCATCCATCCACATCCATCCACACACAAGAATGGTACATGTACACGGAAAACAAGAACTTTGAGCCCTGAAGATGATCTCAATAAAGATCGAAACGTTGGCGTGATAAAGAAAATATTTTTCTAAAAGCTACTTCATTCCAGACCGTATCTTATGACCTCCAAATAATCATTAAATATATATATATATATATATATATATATATATATATATATGTATTGTAGTGTCCTCTTGAAGCTACCGCTAGATGCTATTACGATCTGTAGAATTTTCTCGCCCACTATTCTGCAGCCAATCAGAGTAGAGCACTTCCCTATATAAGCAGAGGCACTGCCTCGCTAGACGGAGACTCGTCCATGCGACGAGGTCTCCAACATCACTAATAGTCAACATAAGCAGACTCGTCCACACGTCGAGTTCTCTCATCACTAATGGATGACAAACAGAAGACTCCTCGTCATTCCGACGAGCCATGACTGAAGGAATACCCTCGATCGCAGCATTAGCCTTATCCCGCCTTCTAAACGGGCCACTTGGCCGCGAACGCCAAACGCTGCTCTCGGCTATTGGTGAACCCCAGTACTTCGGCCTCTGCGGAGTCAACCGACTCACTACGACCGGACTTCAGCCAACGGACTGTTCGTGGTCACAGACCACCACCAACGGCGCCACGTACACGGTCACGGCCTCGATCCGTCGTCCCGGCTTCTCTCCAAACACAACACTGGCCCTTCTCAGGGCCACAAAACTCCCAGTCACTAAATATATATATGTATGTATATATCTGTCTCAACGACTAACACTCTACTGGTGTCACTGCAAAAGTGTGAACGTAGCAAATAAGAAACTGAAGTAAGAAAAGTACTACCGAACAATAAAAAAAAATGAGTTTCTTTAAGAAGTATATCTCATAATTATTAAAAAAAAAAAAACTTTCTCTTTTACGGGCTAGACTGGGGGTAAAGTTTCTTAACCAAGCGCACGTAAATTTTGTTAACTTGACAAGAAGCGCGGTCCGAGAGGCTTCATGCAAATAACTGTTTTTAAATTTCTTAGTCCACCTGTCCACGCACATTTTCCAATAGAGTTTCATCATTATTCATTCGCTTCGGTGATAAATGAAAGTTGCATTATGCAGCACCCACTAATAAATAAACACTAAATCGTCGCTGGTAGTAACTTGCGTAAAATACGTAAACATGCGCTATCGTAACATTGTTTCTAGATTTAATCAACACAGTTGATACAATCAAAATTTGCCTTATCAAGTATGGTTTTTCCATCGTAACTGTATAATCATAGGCCATGGCGTTTATCACTCGTATAAATCATTAATATAATTTTCAAATTCTCTTCATTACCATTTATATTAGACCCAGGGGTATGGCCGCAGGGACGATGCTTCTTGAATAGAATATTCATTAATGACGTTAATTGATTTTTAATTTCTCCGACGAAACGCACTTTTTGTCTAGGCTGTTTATTATCAGTGACGTTCAAAAATCATTGAATTTTAGTTATAAACATTCCAACATTGCAATTAGTTTTATTTCTTAAATTTGTAGCATTACTACTAAATTTATAGTTTTATTACATGTTATTTAATTCCCTTTAGAATTTACGTGTCGTGATCAGTGACCGTTAATCGATAATTATTCAGAAATCGTGAGATGCGGTCTGGTGTGATGTAGGTTTCAGAAAAATATTTTCTTTATCATGCCAACGTTTCGATCTTTATTGTAATCCCGAACAATATTTGTAAATCCCATGCCCTGAAGATGATCTCAATAAAGATCGAAACGTAGCACGATAAAGAATCGGTTTTTCTGATGCCTACATCACACCAGACCGCATCTCACGATTTTCGGAATAGAAAAGATTCATATTAACAAAGGTTATTTAAAAAAATAAATAAGTGTCTCAAGGAAGAGCAAAGAAACGAGCATCTAAAAAATCCTTCTGATTCTTAAAAAAAATCAACCAGTGAAAAAACGCGTAACCAGCATCAGCTCACTCGGTGCTTATAAATTTCACAGATGAAAAGTGGTATATTCCGTCTGTCACTATCGATTGAGCTATAATATCTGAGATAGCTCAAGATGTTAAGTTAAAAAATTGAAAAAGCGCGTGAAAAAAAGAGAAAAAAACCGAGACATATAGTATTCTATGAGAAATTCATACGTCATGCAAAAATTAACGTAAACAGTTCGAACCAATTTGGACTGACAGAGTCAAAGCACATATGACATAAAGACTCACATCGCAAACCTAAGGTCCCAAAGGTCACGCCCAACACCGCTACTCGCCTCCTAATTCACTTCACCTTCAGAAAGTTGACAAACCAATTTGAAACAATTTAGTGTTTTGTGTTGTGTAATTTTTCATTGTATTATAAAGTTCATGTAGATTATTGTATTTATTATATATATTTGAATTAATGGATGTTCTACGAAATCCAGTATTAACGTCAATCTTTGTACTGGTTATCGTCTATGAATAAATAATCTACATCGCACATATTTTCCCTTTATTAATACTAATGAATATTAAAATAATAGAGAATCCTCACGATCTAATTGTCTCTCCCTTATCCCAATATCCGTCATAAATAATACTCTAAGCATGGCAAAATCAGGTAAATCATAACAAGTTGGGAGTGAGACCGTTTGTAATTTATGATAATGTTCGAAATTCTAATTCACCTCGTCGATGAATTTATGTTGTCCCATTTCCCTTTGACATACAAATCAAATAATACGAGTACTAACCAACTCGTATAAATATTCTGATATCAGGCAAAATCAAATTGATATTTAATAAGGTGATGATAATAAAAAATATAGATTTAGACGGAAAATAAACAAATTGGAACTTTCACGCAGATAGATATTTGATTAACTAGTAATTGTTTGTAAGAAAATGATTGCCCTAGTCTTCCTCTAGATCCCCGAGGAAATCCCTCGATCATTTTTCCAATCAAATTTTCCATATACATTTTAATATTGATTTTACCTTTTAAGTTTTTAAAATAAAAATGATGTGGTGTTTTTTTTCACATCCCACATGTTTTGTCAAATTTAAACAATGTTTATTAATCTCATGCTCTGAAGATGATCTCAATAAAGATCGAAACGTTGGCACGATAAAGAAAATGGTTTGCTAATTAGAATTTACCTATGACGATTACTGACAGTTAGTCGATAATTATTCAGAAATCGTGAGATGTTTATTGAGAGCACATAAAACAAACACTTTGAATCCTGAAGACGACCTCAATAAAGTTCGAAACGTTGGTACGATAAAGAATGTTTTTCTGAAACCCACATCACACCAGACCGCACCTCACGATCTCCAAATGATAAAATTAAATTGATCTTTATTTGTTATAATTGTTAAAAGTTTGAAATGTTGAATTTAAAATAAATAAAATACACAAGATTAAAATTTTATATCCTTAGAAAATTATATTAACTGTTTAAAATATTACAAAATAAAAGTGAAACTTTTAAAACGAGATGAAAAAACAAAATTAAATCATATCATTCATATAAGAAAATATTACTTTAACCCATTGTTTTTTTCTTTTCTTTTTCTATCTTAAGATTGATGTGAAATTAAAATTTAATGATAGTTGAAGGAATAGTATTTTGTTTTACCTCCAGGACCAATTACTAAAAGGAGTGTTTTACTGCGGCGTTTTTCTCTCTGGCTTAAATCTCAAAGTGGGTAAATAATACAACATTAAGGATTGTCTGTCACAGTGTGACATATGGATCTAAAAGAAAGAAAGAAAGAAAGAAAGAGAGAGAGAGAGAGATCAAAGGAGATTGACACAGAAACACAATTATAAATTTAAAAAATATACAAAATTAGTAAGAGATAGAAAAGGTGGTTTATCTATATTAAATAAGCAACAAAGAAAAAGCATAGTAATTCCTGCCATGCTGAGGGATTTAACGTCCAACAGCGCGTTGGGTGACGCGGTCGAGGGGTCAAACCACTTTACCATACTTTCTCCATATTATTCATAATTACAAATTCATACGAGTCGGCGGCACTAACAACTCAGCCAGTCCTCTAAGTAACCTAAACACTAGCACCATGTCCATCCCTCGCGTAATAAATTCAATTTCACAGGGAATTTTTTTGCATAAAAAAACAAAAATATGATTACTCAAAAAAGAAATCCATTTACGAGAACCCAAACAAAACAGCTGTAACTCAGTCTGAATGTGCATGGTTATTGTGAATTTTAAGCAATTTGTAATTAATTGTTTCAAAGTAAACATTTAGACAGCAAATATTCAGGAAATGTTCCAACTGAAAATGCGCTGGTTTGAAATTCGGCAAATAAAATAATCGTTTAACAGATATTGCCATAAACATTTAAAAACTAATACACAGAGGTGGATAAAAATAAGTTTCTACTTGATTAAAAACGTTCATTAGTGTGTTGTAGGTAGCTTCATGAACTTTTCAGTCAACTGTCTCATCCTCAGAGAATTCTATGCGGAGCGGAGTTTCTAATTAGCACTCCGCATGTATTGTTTGAGAATTCACCGTGGATGAGACATGTACGGTGTTGGAAACGTTTTGTAAAAATTTCAAAGTACTTTTGACTATACTTACCTCATACTTAAGGAAAACACAACCGTAGAAAAAAAAAGTACAATATATTGATCAGTTCTGATTTTCGATATGTTTAGCCCTTCACGGTACTGGATACATTTTGCACTATAAATTTAGAAATATAGGAAACATCCTCTGAAATAGGATTATTTGAAGATCGTGAGATTCGGGCTTGTGTGATGTAGGTGCTTTATTTTGCCAACGTTATGATCTTTGGTCCATTAGATTTCGTGGTCCGATTGACCAAATAATATTTTTCAGTTAGTCTTTATGTAAAGTATTGCTTGAAGAAAAGCTACTGTCACGAGCAGGATTCGAACATGCCACCTTCGACTAAATCCGCCGCTGTTCTACCACTTGAGATCCAACAGACGGAAGATTCAAAAGGTCCGGTTGAGCTGGGAAATTGGTGTCTCAATTGATCGACGTCCGTTACCTCAATTGGAAGAGCAGCGTTGTATTTAACCGAAAATCGTGGGTTCGAATCCCTCGAGTTTCACTGACTTTTTATCTCAACCAATGCTTTACTTCGTGATTAATTAATTGAAAGCTGCGATCTTCATTTAGATCAGCTTCAGTGCCTGGGATTTACAACCATTTTTTTACATCATACCAATTCATGCAAGATGTGAAAATCGATTTATACAATGCTGTATACAAAGTAAAAATTTTAGGATTTATCAAAGTAATTCTACTCAATCAAAGTGTGTGTTTTCTGTGTAGATGTGTCAAGGTTGTGTGTAGTGTTGGGAGTGTGAGTGAAATATGCTTTTTTTGCTTATTATTTGTTTGATTTTGACAGAGTGGTGAAGGAAATAGAAATTTATTTTTCTATGAGGAGTTGGCTTCTTTGAAGTGAAAAGAACCGACAATTGAAAAACAGAGTAATGGTTTTTCGTTCGGGTTTAGTTATCTTTCCAGGCATATTATAGATGGGATTATTAGGGAAAGAAAAGATAATATTTTACGGATTTATAGTATGTAAAAATTATTTGATATGTGGAGGGTAATGATTGTTTTATGTGTTGTGTCATATATTTTGTGTGTTATTGATATCGAATTTATGATATTATCATAATTACGACAGTTCACTTGTGTTATTTCGGTATTGATGCTGTGTATATCTCTGTTGAGATAAACCATTTATACAAATATACGGTATGTTTGTTTTTTTCTTTGTTTAATATTTCTTTACTCTCAACACGACGCGCAAGAATGGCACAATTGCGCAGAAAACAAACATTCGCCCTGAAGAAGATCTCAGTAAAGGTCGAAACGTAGCACGATAAAGAATTTTTTTTTCTGAAACCTACCTCACACCAAACTTCATCTCACCATTTCTGAATAATCATAACGGACACTAATCACCCCACAACGATTTGTTTGTTATTTTTGGATTGTTGAAATAGAAATTGTGTTGGTGTTCAAAATGGTGGGTAGCCAGCGCTACCAGATTTTGTTTTGGGTTTTTGCAATCATAGATTTGTTGTGTTTTACCCTTTTGCCCAAATAATCAGATGAAATTCCGGTGTAAGTTGCCGGACAATTTGTACAATTTTTTATAAATTACATCAGACTTATTTGTCACAGGTGTGGGATCTTTAATTTTGGTACCTTTCTAAACCTACATCACCCAAGATCGCATCTCATGATTTCCAAATTAATTAACGGTCATTAAATACTACACACCTTGAGATATTTTTATCAAATAAACCTACATATTGGAGACATTTTTTTCCAGAGTGCGTAAAAATTAAGCGAATTTCCGAGTTCTACCTAAGCTTTTAGTTCATTTGAAGAAGGATTAAAGCAGGAAGATATTAAATGTTTAATTGGATATTCCCTATATTTTTACTTTCTTCTTTCATGACTGTCAGATTTAATCCGGACGGTCGGAGAAAAGATCGTAAACGTTATTTATCTCAACTAATATGGAATCGCGGGGAAAATAAACACGTTCGGTCACAACATATTAGAGGGGGAAAAAAGTCACGTGGGACGTGGACTGTGTGGCGACCATATTTCAAATAAGGGCTAAAAGGCAATCTTGTTTTTCCGTTATTCGCGGGTCTTTTTGTCCTCCCGGGACAACGTCAACATAGCCATCGCAGATTTATGTGTTTTTCCCATTGTCTTTCTTCAAGTCGGCCTCGAGTTTCTAAAGTGGCACCACTGTTTTATAAACGTTTCTAAAGAACTGGAGAAATGCTTAGCACGTTGGAGATTGAATCGGCCGCAGTAAAAATAAATTTATCTCTTCCTTGATTTACTTCTTCGACAAATTTTTCCTTTTACAATTTTCTTACTAGAAAGTGCCAATATAAGGCGATACCGCTAAGGCCACAAAAAGATTAGTTTATAAAAACGACAATTCAACCAACAGATTTTTTATATTTACACATTTATGCGAACCACTACATATTTCAACATTAACAAAGCTTAAAAAATATTTCGTGGTTGAACTGGCCCAAACTTGACTACGCGCAACTGAAGAAAGATAAAATCGCCTATGGGTTTTTTTTTCTTTTGAAACTCATTTTGAGTAACAGCGAGCAAAAACTTTGTGTATGTGTAAACCCAATCTATGTTTTTTTTTACATAATAAGTTAATACATACGTTTATTTCGTCAATCGCTTTTCGGTCTAGGATAATAGACCATTTTCTGTCATTAAATAACCAAAATAGTACAAATGAATGCTAATCAAATAAAGGTAGTTACATAATTACATTTCATGTAGTTAAAATAATAAAGAATAGTAATTAGAGCCAAAAATAATTATACAAAAATTGAAAAGTAACACTTAGAACTGCTATAAATTCACATTACATTTTTTTTAAATAAAGCAGTTTATTTTTTGCTACATTGTTATAAGTTTCAATTAATAAATGCCCATTATGGAAAATTTAAGTTATTTCCTATCCATCAATGTATATGGTGTTGAATCACAAAAACTTAATGTTTCATTTTACTAGTATGAATTAATTTTTTAATATATAAATGTGTAGAGATTAGAGACCGTTAATTGATAATTATTTAGATATCGGGAGATCCAGTCTGGTGTGATGTAGGTTTCAGAAAAACATTTTCTTTATCGTGCCGACGTTTCGCTCTTTTATTGAGATCATCTTCAGGGCTCAATAAAGATCGAAACGTTGGCACCAAAAAGAAAATATTTTTGTTCTGAAACCTACATCACACCAGACCGCATCTCACGATATGTGAATAATTACTATGTAAAGTTGATTGTATGTTTATATTAAATTATTTATTGTATATTTGCATCTTTCATGAAAAGTTTATAATTTTTAAAAATAACTTTACTGTGGTTATCTAGTTGTATTTCTATAAATTTAATTATATATTTATAAATATTGAGTTTACAAAATTAATATCATAGATTGGTTACAAAATAAATATTTAAACCAATTAATATTTTATTTGGCAATAAAAAAATTTGACGATCATATTATTAATTTCATTAAGTAAATAAGATTTTAACTTTTTTAAATGAGATTTTTTGCCTAGTCCACATTTTTTCCACGTTTCGAGATATTGCAGGTTTCAGGTTTTTTTTTCACGTTTTCAGGATTTTATTGCACGTTTTGGAGGTTTTTATATCACGAAAATCCTGTCTTCAGTGATTTTGTAATGAAACTATAATTTTTTACATCGTTCAAGACAATTATTATTAAGGAAATAAGATTTTAACTTTTTTAAATGAGAGTTTTTCCTTATTCCACATTATTTCCACGTTTCGAGATATTACACGTTTCAGGGTTTTTTCACGTTTTCAGGATTTTATTGCACGTTTTGGAGGTTTTTATATCACGAAAATCCTGTCTTCAGTGATTGTGTAATGAAACTATAATTTTTTACATTGTTTAAGACAATTATTATTAAGGAAATAAGATTTTTACTTTTTTAAATGAGATTTTTTTCCTAGTCCACATTTTTTCCACGTTTCGAGATATTACACGTTTCAGGGTTTTTTCACGTTTTCAGGATTTTATTGCACGTTTTGGAGTTTTTATATCACGAAAATCCTGTCTTCAGTGATTATATTAATTCACGACGCAAGCCGACGTAATTAATATTATAAAGCAGATAACATTTTAACATTTTTAAGTGAGAATTTTTGCATTCATAACATTTTTATCACGTTTCGAGATATTTATTCCAGAAATACAATAGCGACGATTTTCCATGATCAAGGATGTGTTTCAATTGAAGGCCATTATAATTAATTAATTATTGAATTAATAATGGTTTTCATATTTCATTTCATTTCTCCTTTTAACAACCATCTTCCAAAGTTAATCTGAGTTTGCACATATTTTAATTGTTAAATGGGGGCTCTTACTTTTATTTAAAATATGACAATTAATTACGGTTTTTAGTTGAAATGAAAAAAAGTCAATGGCACGAAAGAGATTCGAACCCACTACCTTCGGCTAGATACGCCGCTGCTCTACCACCTGAGCTGTTGTGACCTCGATCCACTCGGACATCAACTCCCCCTTTTTTTCTTCTCACCTAAAAACCGTAATTAATTGTCATATATTAATTTGTCGAGCGGACCACGAAAATATTGAATTAATTTATTTAAAATGTTTTCACGCTTTGACGATTTTATTGCAGTTTTGTACTGTTTATTTCAAAACAATTTGGTCTTAATAATCATTAATTGTTGTACTCAACATCAACTTTAATCAATTTTATTAAATAGGATTTTTGTCAGAGTAAAAGCTTAATTACACATTTTAAATATTTTATTTTTGATAATGTTTACAATTAATATTTATAAGGAAAGGTGTTCCAATTTTGCAAAAGGAAAGAAAATAAATAAACAATGGGACACCCACGAGTGAAATAAACCCGTACCAAGTGGAAATTGTTTCATACATCAATTTTCTCTCAACTCTTCTTTTTCGCTTCATCATATTTTCAAACACATATTTCTTATTGTTTCCTTATTCACGACCTGATGAAAATGATAAAACCCATATTATATGCCTGTTTTATTAAGGATAGAGTCAAATAGAAAAATAATTCTCTTCAGAAAGGAACCTGTTGATCGTATATAACATTGTGCGGCAGTACAATAGCCCTTTGATAAACGGGACGTAAATTTCTTACATAATTAATGTAGAATCCTTGACGGGATAGTTTTCAATTAAAATTCAGTTTTAAGTAGAGGGGATCCTCTTTCTGTGTACTTGTCCTACAATGAGCGAGTTGAAGGAAATTGCTTTCAACTTATGCCGGATGAGGTCGTTCGAATTCGGATGGTCTTGGCTGGTATCAGATGAAGCTATTACAAGTTGGAAACTCGTTATAGAACTGTATCAATAGAATGGCCCAATAGAAAAATCAAATCAATTAGGGACCTGCACTTCCGAAAGACAGAAAAACTCTAGGTTTATCTGTTCAGGTCTTTTTTTATTCAATGTTTTACAGTTTTAAATAGACAAAAGCAAAAACGTTTGAAATAAAGAAAGATGAAGGGTTTTTAAAAAAAAATAAATACTGCTAGGGAAACATTAGAGAAGGATTGATTTGACGTATCAAAAGTCTTTTTTTTTCGGCCTGCCCCCAGCTACAGATCTAATGAGTAAAATATCTGGAACACTTCCATTAAACTAAAATAAAACGGGGAGAATTGAGATAAGGGATTGAAGTGCTATCTGAGGGGAAAGTTCACGAGTCAATGGGCCAAAATTAACAGGTTTATCATACTTGCTCTAAGCGATTAATTCGGTAGAAAGAGATAAACATTCCATCGTAGTGTCATGTATTTGGAAAGGTTAAACGTTGCCAATTGCTATCTTGGTCTTTGTTGGAACGTATTTCTAGTGTAAGCCGGCCCCGTCTTAGTTTAACTGTAAAATAAGAACCATCTAAGGTAAACGAGGAAAACCGACAAAAGGGGTTCTTTGAAGAGGCAGACGACGTGACACATCTAGCAAATCTCGCTAAGAAATGGTTACTCACGTAGCCAGCTAGAACGTCCAAATGCCAAGCAGACCCAGTCAGGAAGAACGGGACGCATCTGGCACATCTGGCTGGGAAATGGCTACCCAGGTTGCCATTTAAGTAAGAAAATAGGGATATCGTAAATTGTACGATACTTCCGTCTTTTTCGGCCCAGCCGCGTCGGGAGAACTCCCCCCGACTTTTGGAGTTTCCTTTTCACCCCTACTCACGGAGAGACCCGGTATAAAAATGGATGACTGGAAAACCAAAAGACAGTCAAGGATAAGAGGCTCACCCCCAGTCAGTCGGCATCGGATCCCAGGATCGGGACAGAAGCAGCCACATTCCGTCTGGGATACACCAAGGAGACGCGGCCGACCAGAGCCAGCGAGGACCACCCGTGTCCAGCCATCGTGCCAAGCCAGAGGTCGAGACAAGAGATGCTGTGGACCTGGATCGTGGCGAGTATCGTGTGGGGTAAGTCCCGTTGTCAATAGACTCATCCCGGATGTAGAGTTGTGGCAGACTAATAGATAAATTAATATTAGCAATTAAAGTATCGTTAAGAGAAGGAGTTTTGTTCAATAAATGTCTACTCTGATTTCTTGTATTCTGGAACCTTACCTTCCCCTACACAAAAATAAGTAGCGACGCGCTTACGCCGACTTATCTCTTGTCGCTTATAAAAAAGAAAGCAAATATTGGGAGATAATTCGGCCTCCGCGACGTCGTCCGCTTACAGTAGCATCAAGTAAGACGTTAGGTATAAAAGAATCACATAATTTTATCAACTTGGGCAGGGTGGAAGGTCCTCGATTGAAGGCTAAATTCTTGAAACCTCGAACTGATTGTATTCCAGCATTCGATGATTCGACCGAGGTCGTCCTAATAGGGCAATCAAGTGCGGTCCTGTAAGGTGATTTATTGGTTCATCTGCCGCTTTAATCCGGACAAAGAAAATTAGCTTTTTGTGAAGAAAATTTCTTTCCTGGTTCAATTTAGTCCTGCTTGAAATATATTGTTAATTTTTAACTGAATTAATAAACTTGTTATCATCTAAAATAATACATAAGGTAAAAACCTTGGTTATAATGTATAAAAAAAGGTTAGATTAGTTTCCAATTACGGTTGGAAGATTTTCTTTGACATCTACACAATGGGCTGCTGCGGAATTTCAACAGCAACGATTCCTTTCGTGACATACGTGAGGCTTGTTTTCTGTAGAACTTCCCATTGTTGGACTCATAATACGATTTTGCGGTCTCTGCTTCTTTTTAATATGCACAACGAAGCCTCTTTTCAATATTTGTTAAATCTTTCAGGTAAGATCTTTTTATATATAAGTTTTTCTCCTTCATTATATTATTTATGAGTTGTTTCTGTAATCTCTAAGAATTACATTTTTGTAAATTAAGGCTCTACCGTTAAATGTTGTCATGCATTTTGTTTAATTTTGTAACTTTTGGTTTACTTTATTAACGTTTATTTCACCTCGAAAAATTAGGTCTTTTGGAACCGTCTTTCACATACCGAAGGGAGAGAGAGAGAGTGAGAGAGAGAGCGTGAGAGAGAGAGAGAGAGAGAGAGAGAGAGAGAGAGGAAGGCTGATTTTTCCATGAAAAGTGTAGTCTTTTGTATCACTGTTCCCCATACTGTCAATAACCATATATTTTATGATTGCATTTATGGTAACAGGTCCACATCCATCTAGGCAATCTCTGATCACTTTTTCAATATAAATTTACGGTGCGCCGTAGTTGAAAAATGGTTTTTCAAATACACCGTTGTATTTTTGCTGTATTCTTGATGCAAATCTAGTAAGAATTTTATTCAATTTTTTAATAAAGAAGAGAGAGAGAGAGAGAGAGAGAGAGAGAGAGAGAGAGATTTAATTGCACCATGCAAAGATAGGTTTTCAAATACATTTGTAATACAACCGATTGTAATATTAAATTCACTAGTTTAGTGGTCCGCTAGACCAATTAATTACGGTTTTTAGTTGAAAATTCAGTGTCACGACTTGGGGCGTCGGTGGCCGCAAGGTTTCGTCTTTGACACGGCGCTCATCACTGTAAGGTCAAGGTCCCGGGTTCGAATCCAGCGGCCCTGCATTCGAACCCGACATACTTATAAATGGGCTTTTTTTCAAAAACACCGGCACCCTGAGGGTTTATATAACCTCTGCTGTTGCGAACACTCGTAAAAAAGCAAAAAAAAAAAAACAGTGTCACGAGCGGGATTCGAACCTACGACCTTCGGCTAGACACGCGCTGCCCTACCATTTGACGTATCGTGACACCGATCCACTCGGACACTAACCTCCCATCTCAACCACACCTTTTGAAGTTTCCCTCCTTGGAAAAATGGCAAAAAAAGGAGGGAAAATTCAATAGGTGGTGAAGTTGGTGCTCAAGGGGATCGAAATTACGATAGCTCAGGTGGTAGAGCAGCGGCTCATCTAGCCGAAGGTCGTGGGGTCGAATCCCGCTGGTGACACTGTTTTTTTTTCTTTTTTACGAGGGCCATTGACTATTTTTATCTCAACTTAAAACCTTATTTACTCATTAGATTAAGTTTGCATATTTATTTTTCATATCCTTTTTGGTTTTTATCCTATTTTGGAGGGGAGATTTTGGCGTGGCTGACTATCAGATATACCAGAAATAAAATTCTACCTAAAATTCCCTTGTTACAAATTCTAGTTCGAAGGATGTCCTGTTCTTCTACACTAATCGCTGGAAAAGCACGCGTGATCCTGATCATTGGCCAATACAATGATTTATACCTCGTTAGATGTTGTTGCATTACCGTAAGAATCAAATGTAGAAAAATATACAGCCGTAAATTGCTGGCAAGAATTACGACAAAGGATCCTGGGAGAATGTAATGAAATTGACATAGAGACACTTGAACGGGCGTTAACGTAAAAATGGGAAAATATAGCTAAGGGCGGAAGGTATTTTTTAGTTTGTACACTTTTCGTTGTTTATTGTTTAAACTTTTTCGATTTATTTAAGTGTTGATTATGGAAATTTTGTCACTTTTTCTGAGTTTCTTTTCTTTATTTCCGCCAAAGCCTGGTTGATAAAGGTAGAGTAATAGCCAAAAATACCCCTATGCTCTTTTATTAACAAAATTTGTATAAATTTCGTTGAAATAAAATTTCTTAATTTAACGAGGTGTTTAGAGCCTTCGGTTATAATCTATCCTGTTGTTTTTTTTTTGTTTTTTACTGCATTGTTTTTATTTATTGTAATGATATTTTATATATTGTATGTACCTTGACCAGAAGAGGATGAGAGATAGGCCCAGACGTACAATGTCGTAATAAATAAATTGGTCAAAGCATTTCTTTATTTATGTATCCGAAGAAAATTCATTTTACTCGGTTATGTCACCGCTTTAGCTTTTCATATCTTGTTTCGTTTAAATAGAAACGGCTCTCCTTGAGAAACGGTACGTCTTTTATTTTTTCTAATAAACCATTCAATGGTAAATAATTAATTTAATTTAAATCATTCATTTCGAACTAATCCTCTAACAAATCATAATTCAAGTTCTATATACATTATTTCCCGACATTTAGGCATTTCGAATATATTGCGTTCAACGCTAATCGCCAACGAATCCCCATGTAATGCTAATCTCCAAATAGTTTGTGGCAATACTGATCTCTAAATAATCGCGTATAATGTTAATCTGAAATTAATCCATTGTGGCGCTAGATATTTTAAATATTTAGTTTACTGTACAGTTTTTGATTCGGTGCCTTATTACTTTGAAATTATGATGAAGTTCTGAGCGTGTTAATGTTAAGATATGATGTTGAGATTTGCCAGCGGTCTCTTTTTGTCATTGTTCAGAAAATATTACAAAACTGTCAGAAATTAATGAGAAAATATTATGTAGAGTAGAGGATGGAAGGTATTTTCTAATTTGTACATTTTTTATTATTTACTGTTTAAAGTTGCACTTTATCGCTTTCTACTTTTCTAATATATTTGAGTGTTTATTAAGGTAATTTTCTTCATTTTTATCAGTTTTTGCTTCAAAAATAATTAGTTATTGGCAAATTAATCCGCCCCAATAACAAAAAGTTAAATTCGGAATAGAAATTATCAAAATTAAATGCGGTAACAGATCAAGAGGAACTGAACGGTCAACCGAATTTCATTAGGGGGTGGATTCGTAACGGGACGGAATACAGTAGTCTAACATGTATCTAAATTCAATCAACCCAGCTGGAACAACCGCCTCAGACGTTGATACCGAATACTCAAAACTCCAAAATCCAATGGCCATTCTCGAAAATTTCTCCCAAACCTAAAGGTTCAATGATCTATCCTACTATAAAAAAGAATACGTATTTTTTTTATAAAACTGCATAGCATAAGAATGCGGAATTTTTTTTTTAAAGGTAGAGTATAAACACATCCAATTAAGGAAATAAGGAGGTTGAACATCAACGCGTAGACTACTACGAAAAAAATGGAAATGAGTGTATATAAATTCTACGTAACATAATATATTGCAGTGTGATTATAAAAGCTAACAAACCAAATCGTATTTTAAACTTATTTTGAAAATCCCTTCCATTCTAAATAAATGCGAGGTGATTAGTGACCGTTAATCGATAATTATTCAGAAATCGTGATATGCGGTCTGGTATGATGTAGGTTTCACAAAAACGTTTCTTTATAGTGCTACGTTTCGATCTTTATTGAGATCATCTTCAGGGCATGGGATTTACAAACAATGTTATCCCCTGAAGATGATCTTAATAAAGATCGAAACGTTGAGTCGATAAAGAAAATGTTTTTCTAAAACCTACATCACACCAGACCGCATTTCACCATTTCCGAATGATTCTAGACAAAGATATCAGAAATACAAATTCTTTGATTTGTGCTTGAGGTTTGAATTTTCTCTAATTTTGAAAAAAATATAAAATTAAAATAATTGAATACAACATTAAAATTCAATTTGAGTGTGTTTTTGTAAAACGCAATTTTCAACGATTCAACAATTGAGTGTCGGCAGTCGCGGCGATAAGGCGAAACGTCCATTGCCGTTCTGAGGTAAAGGTCCCGGGTTCGAATTCAACCCTGAACATACAGATAACTGTTTATTAAAAAACACACATCCCGATGTTTGTTCACATAATCTTCTTGTTGAAATACCCCAAAAAATTTGACATAACCTAGTTCTGAAGAAAAAATGTATAAAGTCAAGAACAAATCAATGAATTGTTGCGTCCCTGGTCATCATTTTTTGAGGATGGAAATGTCTGTAAAAATATGGAACAAAACATTGGTCATCATATTGATCAGGTCAACATAACCCACTAGTATAAAAAATGCTAAATAAAAAATAACAACAGCATATTCTACATGAAATTTACACTGGAACGATATTCAGTTGTTTTTTTATTAAAAAAATAATTGGCAGCGGGGTTTAGGTAACCGTTTTGGCGTTGACACGGCGCTCATCACTGTACGGTAAAGGGCACGAGTTCGAATCCAGCGGCCCTGCATTCGAACCCGATATTCTTACAACGGTACCCCGAGGGTTGAAAAAAAAAATAGAATATATATTTCATTATATCTCACAACCTTGCAAGAATTGTGACGTAGCATAAAACCTAAAACGTGTATTAATTTTGCGAAACGGAAAGTATCACATTAAGAAATTTTCCTGAATTAAAATAAATGAAGTGAGCACGATGTCACGTTCAAGACGCTTTTCCCTCTTTAGATCGAAACGGTCTGAACATTTCAAAGAGGCGAGAGAGCCTAAGCCCTCTTAAGGAGTGACAGGACTTTAGTCGTTAACGGTTCACTTGATATAATCTTCTACTTAATGGAAATTAATAAGTCCTTTTCATTCCACCATCAGCTGTGGAATCAGTATTATGAGCGTAGTGTTTAAATTGTGCATGTATTTAAAATATACCATGTTTTTATTTTACAAAAAACCTTTTGCTTTTACTATGGCTATTTGATTGTAAAATTAAGTACAGTTCCGAAATGAATTTTTCACGTAAAATCTGCTGGCGCTTTTCAAATTTAGGATAATAGGAATAGCGATCAGCTTTTTTCGAATGTAACTTATTTTTCCCAGAAGTTTTTTCTAATGTAAAAATGTATTTAGAAACAAAACTGCATTGATTTGTTCAAGAGATTTTTAAGTTATCCAGCTCAAAATTTCAGATTTTTTCAATGAAATTGAATTGATCGTGTTTTTAAAGAAAACGTCAATGAAATTTGGAATTTGCATCTTTTGCCTATTTCAGTTCTAAAAATATGATACAGAAATTCAAAAATTCAACAATTTAGAATAGGTTGAATAGTAGGTTTAAAAATGAACACAAATTCAATTTCAATTTCCTTTTTTTTTTTACAGGCCAGTTACACCATAAATTGTAATTATCGCATTCTGATTAAAAATGTCATTCTCTCCAGGACTTACCAACGAATTTTTTCAAACAATTTATAAGTTCATGTCATGTTTTTAAAAATGATACAAAAGATCAAATATTCATCGATTTAGAATAGGCTTAAAAAATGTTTAACAACATCAACAAAATTTAAATTTTCAATTGTTTTCTTTGTTACAACTACATTGAAATTATCTGAAAGAAAACTTAAATATCATCAGAAGGATCGATGCATTTTGAGAGTTTTTTGTATCATTTTTGTTAAAACAAAAAGAACTTTCGAAATCAGCATATATTTGTATATTTAATTTCGAAAAAAAGAAGTTTACGCCCCACCATTAAAAAAAACACGAGCTGATATCTAGAGAAATATTCAATTTGGGACCAAACTTAATTTTATACTAAAATAGGCAGACTAAAACGAAAAATTCATCCCATTTATAAAAAATTAAATGGCAAAATAATTAGACTTAAAATATTCTATATAATCATTGATACCTATTCAAATCAATCAAAATGTGATATAAAATTGGCCTGTCTTATATAAAAATTTGATATACACTAGCAGGCAAAAATTCCATCAAATCGAAATATAGCTTGATTTGTATATATTGTTATATAATAATTGAAGTTTCGCGTTTTTTAACGTTTAGTAATTCGGTCTTTGTTTTAAAAAGTTTTAAAAAAATAATGTAAATTTTTAAGTGAAATGAAAAAATTAAAAGGTCGGACAGATGAAAATTAGTTTTGGATTTTCAATTAATATTTCAATACGGCGTATTTCCTTATTTTGCCTTAATTTCTTGAAGATGCCTCGGCATACTCTCTACCAATCTGGAAATGTCTCTTTGCTAGAGCCTCGTTCTTCACCTGCCCTTTCAAGATCATCAGGTCACTTATTCGTCTCTTGAGGTTATCCCATGAATGTCCAATGCGGTTATGGTTAGGCAACGCAGGATTTTTCCAAAATTTCACCCACTTAGCCCGTGAGGGACTCCATTGAAATTCCCGCCCACACTTTCATTGAGGTACGGTGAAATTGTCAGCTCTGGGAAAAAATTACAGGCTGCGTACCTTTCATTTCGCCCCCTTCACACTCTTTCACGCCCATTTGGAGACGGTAGAGCAAATCTGTAACCTCTCATCTGTAAAACGTACAGCAGGCCAATCGTCAAAAGACCTGCAAGCTGTGCTACTGTGTGTGTCCTGGTCAATTCTGCACCTCTGACAAGGCAAAAACCCATCAGTCCATATATATATATATATATATATATATATATATGTATTACACAGGGCGGGCGACCAGGACCCGAGTAGTTAAAAGCCTGGTTAGGCCCGTACCCCATCCCTAAAAGGTCCGGGACCTGGTCGGCTCACGAGTCCTGCATAAACCTATAGGACTTATTTACAAACCCCAGGATTGTGGACCATTTTATCCTGGGGAGGGTTTTATTGTAGTTATGTCCTCTCCTTCGAAAGTGTCGAAGCTTTCCCTGACATGCCTATCGCATTCAGCTAGGTAGTGTCGAGCCGTTTCTTCTTTTGTCTCGCAGAAGCGGCAGAAGGGGTCTGGTAGGGTGCCCATTATGAAGAGGTGTCTTCTCAGGGGGCAATGGCCCGATAGGATACCTATCAACCTCCTAATTCTCCTCCTAGAGTTGGAGAGTAACCATTTCACTTCCTTAGGTTTGATTTCCTTCAGAAACTCGTTCGATTGCCTGCATCCGGGTGACGTATTCTATTCTTTGAGGAATGGTCATCTTCAGGCTTATAGTTACCGTCACAGGGAGTAACTACCTGAAAGTACTTTTTCCCTAAAGGTGCTTTCACCTTTTTATCGCTTACACCCAGTAGTTGGTTGTTGACCTTACTCACAATAGGTATAAAATTTTAGAGTGTCCTATATAATTTCCCTTATGGTTCCAGCTGCCTTCACTGATTAGTCTATAGCAGCTGGTTAATGCTTTAACCTTGACCTCAATATGTAGTGGTGTAGTGTTGGTTATCACCTCCAATGCTAGGGTTGGTGTAGTGGGAAATGCTCCTGTCATCATCATACAACCCAGTCTTTGGAAAGACCTTAGCTTGTTAATAGCCCCCCCCATCAGTCCATACTGATTTAATCTTCTTCGCGCAGTGTGGTGAGAAATTGGAACACCTCAAACTTACCGGAGCTGATAAATCGCTTGAAAAACTGTAAGTGGACGTTTCGCAAAATTCTCAAAGTCATAAAATTGTCGTCCTGTGCTTATGTTACCCTAGGGCGTCCAGAACCGGGCCTTCTGTGGTAGGACGCAATTCCTCGAAAACGTCTATAAGAGTCTCGCTGAGTTTCGTAGGTGACTCCGATGACAATAGCCCACATACCTGATGGAACGGCCATCATCAAACGAACCACACCATGACAACACCCACAGCTCTCAGTGGTTTAGAAATTAAACTTAAGAAAGTAAAGATAAAAAATAAACAGTCACTTCAACAAATGATTCTTGAGGTCGTAAAATACGGTCTGATGTGACAGGTTTTAGAAAAAGATTTTCTTTACTGTGCCAACGTTTCGATCTTAAATGAGGTCATCTTCAGGGCGCAAAGTGTTTGTTTTCACAATGACACATCTAACCGGAAAACAAACACTTTGAGCCTCTCAATAAAGATCGAAACGTTCGAAGAAACCTCCAAATAATCATCAAGTAACGGTTAATAAAACACCAAACATAGGAAAGCAAAGATGAAAACTAAACAATTTATTTATTGAGAATTCAAATGAGACTGAATAAACATTTTAAATTCCATAAAAAGTAAGCATTGACAAATTCGTTATCCTTCTTTTGGATTAAGGATTAAGTGTGTTTACCTCTAATTTATATTCCCAATTTAAAAAATAGCATAAAGTAATATTTATTGGTAAAAATGATGAGACAAATTAAGGATAGAATTAGGCGGAATTTTTTGCTTGTCAGTGTATTAAGCACACTAGTTAAAATAGTGTTTCATTTTGAACGTGGAGCCCTGAATGTGATCATTTATAACAAATGTTTTCCGATTAGATACGTAATAATTTTCTGATCAGTATTTCAGGAGAAATAAATGAAGAGAGAGAGATAGCCCGATTTATCTCAAATGGGCCGATGTTATAGGGCGTGTAGAGCAAACACAAGTACTGGAATGTAAATTTCGTGCTCGGACGAACCGAATCCTTGTAAGCCATTCCAACAGTTAAAACACAACCGGCTATAAATCTCTGGCTGATTAATCACAACGGGCCGGAGGATAATTACAAAAGAACAAAGGCCGGCTTTGTCCCATTGTCGACATTGTTTCTTGAATCCGATAATAAATATTTTAAAGAACAAAACAAAGTGGGATATTTTGAACCGATCGAGTTGAACAACTGTGGTAATTACACAACGGCTAGTATAAAAGCCGGAAGAAGGAAACCGATATACATCCATTGTTTCTACCTTACACCAGAGAAGGGAATTATTTCTTCTTTTTAAACGTTTTCAAAAACATGAATATTTAATATATAAGTTAAGAAATTAAGGAAAATATGCAAATACATATAGTTTGTTTACTGACATAAACAGTTGAGTTCAGGACTGCTGAGGCGGGTTAGAAAATTCTACAAATCTAGGTCAATGAAACACAAAACAAAACAAATTTTCCAGATTTTGTTTTCCTTGGAATTTTTCTTTATAATTCAAGCCAAACTCAAACTGCTGGGTTTGTTTATGACTGAGCATATTTTTCTAGATTACCTTTATCACTTTCTATTTCTGACTGACTATAATAATGACCATTTTTGACTATTTTCGAAAAAGCCGAATTTCGGTAAGGAAGTTTCCTTTTAATGTTTCTCAATTTATTAAGATTAGATCGATAATATTGCGAAAAAGAATGTCTATGAACGGCCAAACAGATTTTGTCCGACTGGCAATTTTTTCGTTGAAGTCAATTTTTTGAATCCATGACACAAATTGAATATCTAAAACTCCAGGACTTCGTTACGCCAGAAAAGGGTATTAAATAAAAAAAATCCATTTATGTTTTAGTGGTCAATTAGGTCGTTACATCATTCAATTAATTATTACTTTTATGTAAAGTTTTGGTTGGGACAAAAAGTTGGCAAAAAAAGGGAAAATGTGAGCAGTTGTAGGTTAAGATGGAGAGTTGGTGTCCAAGAGGATGGAAGTCACGATAGATCAAGTGGTAGAGCAGCTGAAAGTCGTGGGTTCGAATCCCGCTCGTGACAGTGACTTTTTTGTTATCTCAAGACCTTAGATGAAAAGAAGAAAAAATTGTATTGAATTAAGTAAGTGATTTGGAGTTGTTCAATAAATTAAGTTATCAATGCTGTAGGCAAAAAAGTTGACAACACACTAGTGATTATAATACGTCGATTCGATGCTTAAATAAGACAAAGTTAAAGACATCTCGTTTCGATTGAAATAATATATTTAATTTGGTAGAATGTATTTAGTAGCGTGAATGTAGTTATGGTTATTTGGGTGAGTTTGTGATGAAATATCGAGTACTCACTGACACATCTTCTTGCATGTTTATTTTTATTTACAATTATTCAGATATCGTGAGATACGGTCTGGCATGATGTAGGTATCAGAAAAACATTTTCTTTAACGTGCCGACGTTTCGATCTTTTATTGAGATCATCTTCAGGGCTCAAAGTGTTTGTCTTCTGTGTAATTGTGCCATTCTTGCGTGCCGTGTTGATAGTGCCTCTCTCAATAACAGATCGAAATGTTGGCACGGTGAAGAAAATGTTTTTCTGATGCCTAGACTAGACCGCATCTCACGATATTTGAATAATTATCTATTAACGGTCACTAATCTCTACATATTTATTACAGTATTGATTTACCTATAAGTTTACTGGTGTTCTACTATGTTTTGTAACCTTGATGGACTAGCCCTATTTTTCGAATATTTTTGTTTGCGTGTCTCCTCTCCTATAAACAGTGTGAATTATCGAGAACCTACAAATCTAAGTTAACTAAGAGAATGTATTTATTAGCAAGAATAAAATGAGGGCGTTATGTTTTAACTTTTTTCTCTTCTGCCAACTTTTTTTACGTTCTACATAATTTTATCGTAATTGTATAGGTAGGGTCTCAGCAACATATCGAGAAATATCAAGTCCAATCAAATTTATATTAAATTATCGTGTTAATATATGAATATGTATTTTTAATAAGTTACGACATTAACACGCAAGGAAACATTAAAGATAGAAGTAATAAAATAAAAAATATATAAAATCTGAGGATTGTAAAATAACAGTGTACATTTTGTTTCTAATATGGGTGGTTTTTAAGTTCTCTCCAGTTTTATGACTTAAAAAAATATGACACGTACATTTAACGTGCATTGCTAAGCGCAGGATTACATTAATATTTATATGAAAATTTAGTTATCTGAGCATTTATAATAATTTATACCAATAAAGACCGATTTCTCCTGCTTAATTTATACTTAATTTTCGTTTCAATAATGCGCTTCTTATTGTTTGCGATTTTGCAATCTCCCTCAGAAAGCATAACAGTATTTTAATCCTCCCGCTGATTTAAATACTCTCCGTAATGTTCTGTGAGGGGCTCGCTAATGAACTTCGTTTATCTTCTTCCTGAGTCCTTTTTTTAAGATTTTTTTTTTTTTTTAGTTTTGTGAGAAAAAAGGTACTGAACAATCGGGGAAGGGACGAAATGGACGGTTTTTAAACTGTCCCTGGTGATTAAGTCACATTGTTCATTGCCTCTCATCATCTTCAATTATAATGGTTCTTGTATAATATTCGAATAAAAAAGAAACCTTGATGAGTTTTGATTTAACGTGAGGTAATAATACGACAAAAACTATTGCTTGATTTTTAAATAAAGAAATTTTAACTTGTTTTACACTTAAGCTTGAAAAATGAACGCGCCCGCATTCGGGGAGTACGGAAAAAATACATTATTAATGAATGCCATGATAAATGAATTTAAAATTAATGAAATTAGGTAACATGGAATTGGATATAAAAAATCTGAATGTTTTCCCTTCTTTGATGAGAAAATTTAAAGGACATATATTCTTATTTTTAACGATTTCTAAAGAGAAAAATTTACTTTTAAACTATTAGCAAATAATGAAAAATTTTCCTTTCAAAGAGCACAAATTATTACATTATTATATTAATAGTACAAAAAGATTTGGTCAATTTTCAATTCAATGTAGTCTTTAAAGACGTTCTGTCATAATTTAGCGCAGGTGTAACAATAAATAAATTTGTACAAACAAAACTAAGGTTAAGATTAATTTTTGAACAAGAATTTCCCAATATTTTTTCAGAATGAACTGCTTACTTCTTAGTATATGTTAAAAAAGAAAAATCTGATCGTATGATCCACAAGTCTGCGTTTTGGTTCAATCAACTTAATCCTAATTTTTCACTAAGACAATAGTCAAAAAATAAATATTACCATTTATAACATTTAGAAACTGAATGCTAAGAGAATGACTTTTTCTTTATGTTCAAAGTGGCAGTTTCGAGTATTGGTTCTTTTGTTTCCATTAAACGTTTAAACATTAAAAAAAAACCTCTCGCGTGTGAACATACATTATACTGATTAAATGGCCATGCCTCATTTATTTTACACCAAGAATAAAATTGAAAATGTTTAATTTTTGTTGGGAAAATTGTTCACTGGTCCTTTCAGAATAATTAGAATCCCACCACGAATTACATCTCGTAGCAAATATAAAGCAAAATATATTGTTGATATCCATTTCTTTAAGAAACCTTTGTTACTTCTAGTACCATTCTGTTTTTTTTTCTTCTTTTAATGGGTGAATCTTGGTTCTATTAGAATATGAATAAATTGGAGCATTAATCCGATGATCAACTTTTTAAAAATTGTAATGAACTATTTTTTCGTATTTCTCGAAAAATCGTACACATCTTAAAAATTCACACGAGAAATTCAACCTTTAGATATTGAAATATATTTCCGAAATCGAACATTTCAATTTATCGTATGGGCAAAAAACAATACTCCAATTATATTAATATATTTTTGAGAATGATTTTTTTGAACATCTTGAATTTTATTGCCATTCTAAAAAAATAATATCAAAAAGTCAAAAATTCATCAAGGCACAAATCGCTGTTCCAAAATCTCAGGGCAATAAATAACAACCCTGAGGAATATCGAGTATTCTGGGGTAGTGTGAATGAATGTGTGACTGTAGTTTGAAGGTAGTCTGATGTGGAAATGTAATTTATTAGCGTGAATGGAACAGTTCATTACCAATTACCCCGAAGAATATCCAGTACTCGTGGATAATGTGAATCCTGGTTTTAGCTGTTTTCATATTTCTGTGTTCATGTTTATTATTTGTCTTATATTATTCACAATTGATGAGGGCCTAGGTACCGAGAGGTTAGCAGTAGGACAAAAAAATGAGAGAGTTGCTTACCGTGGAACAAAATAATATCGAAACTGAGATGGAGAAACCAAAAACAAAAAAATTGTGCGATTAATACTTCGAAGTTACTTTAGCTTAAATGATAGAGCAGTACCGTACTTAGCCAAAGGTCGTGGGTTCGAATCCTGCTTGTGACACTGACTTTTTTAATCTCAATTAAAACCTTAATTAAAGCATTATATTAATTGAATAAAAGTAATTTGGTCAAGCGCACCAAAAAACCTAATAAATAATTTAACAAAAACATGTAGGGATGTGGGAAAAAATTTATTTGCATTGTATGATGAAGATGATCTCAATAAAGATCGAAACGTTGGCACGATAAAGAAAATGTTTTTCTGAAACCTACATCCTGCAGACCGCTTCTCACGCTATCTGCATAATGAAATAATAATGTTCTAAAAAAAATTTCATCATCATCAGAACGAATCGATAAATTTTTGAGTTTCTGATATGATTTTTAGACGGAAAAAGACTTTTCAAAATGTATAAAGAAAATTCATCCCCAAAAATTGACCTGGAGATGTTGAACTTTGCATTCAGAACTTAATAACTTGAAGTTCAATTGATTGTGCAAATATTTAGTAAAGTATAAAATTTAAAAAATATGGACATTTAATTTTTCTTTTCTCCCTGTATAAATTGAAATTATGCGGTTCAGAACGAAAACTTTTTCGTTTTAATTAAAAATCAAAAACAGCAGAAATTCCAAGATTCACTAATTATGTTTAGTTCTGAATATATTTAAGTTTATTTGTTTATTAAATATGTGAATATACATTTATCGTGAATCTGATGGTTTTCGTTTAAATTTAGGTTTAAAGAAACCAATGCAAATTAATTTTGAAAATTATATTTTTAGTTTCTATTTCTAAATACTTTCTTTGCATAAACAGATCGTAAGGCCAATTAAAAAAAAAAATCGCGCCATCATCTACACCAATCTTTTAGTGAAATGTTTAATCGCACCAGATTTTTTCGTTTATTAAGGAGAACTGCCAGTAAACGTGGAGAGTTCGACTAACTTTCGTACTATTGCTTGGAGAAAATACAGGAAAAAAGGAAATCATATGGAACCATAGCATTATCGAAACGTGCAATGGACCTATTACCAAAAAATATTATTTTTCATAATCCCGAAAGAAAAATGAGAGAAAAAAGAAAGAAAAAATGTAACGAGTATCTACACTGCATGCAGATACATCTGTACATGGATATGTCCTATGATGGCTATTTAAACACACTCGCAAATTATCAGGGAACGCTTATTTATTAATTTGAGGATCGTTTTTATTTGGAAGCTCATTTCAACCGCGTCGCGTCATACGCGTCAAAAGGCTTTAAAAACACCTGCCCACCAGTTCGTTCTCGCGTACCTTTGGTAAACAGTGCATACACGCACGGTCGTGGTAACAGTTCCCGTGTTAAACTTTCGGACTGACCCCCAGCCGTAAGGCATATCCATGTCAAAAGAAAAATCAGGCGTGCAAAGTAAATGTTTCTTTTTCCATGAAAGTTTTTTTTATTAATCTTATTGTAAAAATTACAATGGTTGGGAAATATACATACAACAGCCCGTCAACTTTTCAATTGGGGAAGTTTGCTGTATTCTCTATACCATCAAGTTCATCCATCACTTGAGAATTCTGAATTTTGTGTTGAATCATCTGGTATTTTCATTAAAATATTTACCATTGCTTGTCTATTTTCTTATGTTGTCAATAAATTGGCTTTCATCTGTCGTTCGATTAATTGTGGCATAATATTCACCCTTGTTATTTAATTATTAATCAATAAATATAAAAATAAACCATGTTCAAATGTAAAATTTGAATTCAATTGTTTGAGAAAAGTGGTTAATCTTTTCTTGTTGTCTGTTTTTGTTAGTTTTAAAGGGTCAATCTGTATTGAATCTTCTCTCTTGTGATAACGATTAATCACAGTAATCAAATGATTATTACATCCTTGCTTGGAATAATAAAACTTTTCTTTTTTTTTTCAATTAAAGGTTAAATACTTTTGTAAATACACAGCGTTTAAAACCAATTTATCCTTTAAAACAATATCAAATTGGCCCTTTTGGTTTTGAGTAAACCACTCGCGTAAATGCCTCCTCTCTAATGGATCTTGTACTGTATCAAATAAACACGATGTGTTATGCTTTTGTTGTTTGACATAAAAACATAATGCAAAGTAAATGCTTGATAACGATTGTATGTTGGCAGTTGAACGAAAAGTGTTGTTCCGTTGTTCACGTAGTGAGATGTAACAACAATTCAGTTTGTATTTACATAGCTTAATACACTTTGGTTTCGTAAATTATTTCACTCCTCTGAGAAATGAACATACATATTTATTTTCGGAAGGATTATTTTTTCTTCCTACTCTAAATTCAAATTAAAATGTCCACCTCTTATTACTGACATATTTTGAATTGCAGATAACATGTTATAACTAAAAATTCTGTATCTTTTCAAAGTTCCGTTTTCTTTATGGAATATTTGGCAAATATAATTAAACGTTACAGTTTTGTCGTGAAATGCCCAATTCTCCCGATATGTCTTTATTAATATTTATTTATTTATTTTTTAAAAATAATTTTGGACGTGGACATTTCTGTCAGCGATGTATTAATATTTATTAATTCAAAACATGTTTTGATACAATAAATACTTCAAAAAAAAAGAAAGTAACCCAAAATTGTAAAAAACGAAGAATCAATATTTAAATTAAACATATGTGAAATTGTGCTATATAAATTTGATAATTGTTGAATTTTTTTCACAAAAACATTAACCCTGGATCAATTAGATTATTACTAATGAAAGCTTTAGAAAAATAATAATTTAAATTGAATTGTTGATTTACAGAAAAAATCACACAGTTAGCAGTTTCCATTTAACATTATTCATAAGTTGTTGTTTTAGAAATACTAATATATAATGAGCATAATAAAAATTCAAGCTCTAAGAAAAGACCCGAAACTCATAAAAAAAGCATAACTTTATAGTACAAAATATTTTGCAATGCTAAATGTTTACTTAAAAAATAATTTAATTTCGTGTAGGTTCATTTTTTACATAGAACAGATAAATCCAGTAGTTTTTCATAAATTGTATACATTTCAAAACAGTCTTGCTGGTCTTCAGAAAAACGTACAAATCTAAAACAACGTGCGTAAAACATTATTCAATCATTTCTGCCGTTTTTATTAGTTAGTCATAAATTTATGTTTTATGTAGGTGTTTTGTAGGCTTGTGTATTCTTGCTGAAGGGTAAGATGAGATCTTTCAAGGTCTTTAAAATGAAGCAATAGTCTAACAAGGGGGCGTCGATGGCCACTATGTTTCGTCTTTGACACGGCGCTCATCACTCTAAGGTCAAAGTCCCGGGTTCGAATCCAGCGGCCCTGCATTCGAACCCGCCATACTTACAAATGGAATTTTTTTTCAAAAACACCGGCACTCTGAGAGTTTATATGACCTCTGCTGTTGCGAAAAAATTGTAATTATCTAAACTGAAGAGAATGGGCACATTACTATATAATTATTTAAAATGTGCACTGTATTGTAGAAATTTACTTGTCAGATAATTTAGTTATTAATAGTAATTTATTTTATTTATTTGTCTATTCTGTGCTTTCTTTCTTATTCTTTTTATTGTAGTATTATAGAAAATATATAAAAAATAAAAATAAAATAAATCAAAGAACTTGTAAACAAACAAAAATGTTTTCTTTAGTTTGGAGTGAAGTAGGTTTCAGAAAAACATTATCATCTTGCCAACGTTTCGAGCTTTATTGAGATCATCTTCAGGCCTCAAAGTTGAGATTTCACGACGGTACTTCAAATAAATAATGATCATTTCAAAATTGAAAGTGTCGGACAAATACGTTGGTACCGTTGAAAACTATGTTACACTTTCTATAAGATCTGATCAATTCTAAACTTTTAAACATTCGTGAAATAAGCGGTTTAAATGAGGAAACTTTTCAACGTGTTTATGTTTTCAAATTCAAAGATGATTCTAAACATAATTTTCGAATCAAGAGACCAGCAAATTTTACAAAACGTACTCTATTAAGTATTCATTTTAGTAGGGTAATTTCTTTTGCAATTTTTTTTTCAAATGTGAACAAATTGATAGAGGAAAGGGAAGAAAACCGTGGCTGACAGATTGATATGGTGGTTAGATTAGTTGTACAATGTGACACACTCTCAACACGACAGACAAGAATGACACATCTACAAGGAAAACAAACTATTTGAGCTCTGAAGATGATCTCAATAAAGATAGAAACGTTGGCATAATAAAAAAAATTTTCTTTTTAAACCTACGACACACCAGACCGCACCTCACTATCTCCAAATAGTTATTGATTAACAGTTACTCAACACCACATATTATTAATGTAATTATCCATTTGTATGTAGTTATACGCATTGAAATAATCAAATTCGACAAGAAAAAAACTTTAGAACCGATTCGTCGATCAGCCCTAGGGATGTTCATTCCAAATTAAATCAAACTTTTATAATAAGTTAATTTTTTAAATTTTAAACGTGGAATTTTGATTTGAGAAATTTTTGAGAAAAAAAAACGTGGAATTTTTTGTGAGTGAATTGTGCTATTTAAATTTGTTTGGTTTATATTATAAAACATTAAATATTTTATAGTATTAAATATATTTGTAGTATTAGTGACCGTTAGTCAATGATTATTCGGAGATTGTGAGATGCGTTCTGGTGTGATGTAGGTTTTAGAAAAACATTTTCTTTATAGTGCCAACGCTTCGGTGTTTATTGGGATCATCTTCAGAGCCTGAGATTTACAAACATTGTGTAAATTTAACAAATATATGTAGGATGTGGAAAAAAGTGGATTTATTTTATAATTTTTTTATATTCTTGTTTGTTTATGTTTTTGTAGGTTTACTCAGAAAGGAGGTCGCGGGGCCATTTCCTTAAGACGCCTTATGGGGTTGTTGGGATGAGTTTTGTCGGACAGGGCTTGGGCAAGGCTATTTGGATGGTGGGAAAGTTTTTTTGTGGAAATAGGTAAATTTTTGGGGAATAAATTTTCGGATATAAGGAATTTGGAGGTCTTTGTTGAGGGTAGCGTTTGAAACGTAATAAGGAGCATTTATAATGGATCTGAGGACTTTAGATTGAAAGGATTGGAGGCGTTGGATATTGGAATGCTTAGCGGTTCCCCACAGTTCTATTCCGTACGTCCAAATTGGTTGTAGAAGTGTTTTGTAGATTGTAAGTTTTTTTTTTTTTTTTCGATAGTTTAGACTGCCGTCCTACAAGTTCGTGCATTAGGCCTTACCATCTGCTTAGGTTTTGTCGTGTATGTTGATTCCACGTTAGTCGGTGAAACCCAAGGTAGCGAACACAGTCAGATTTGGGGATTGGAACGTTGTTGTAGTATATCGTGAGAGGGGGCTTGCTTCGGAATGTAAATGTGACATACTCTTGCTTTCGTTTATCTTCATTTTCCATTGTCTACACCAATCTGCTATACATGTGATATGTTCTTGCAGATCTTCCGAAGCAACCGCAGGATCGGAATTGGAGGATAGTACACGCTGTATCATCGGCGAAGGTTTAGTGGGAATACCTACAGTATAAAGGATGAAGAAGATTGGTCCGAGCACACTGCCCTTTACATACGTTGGATTTTGAAGGTACAACAGTAAGAACTACGTATAGCTTTAATAATAATTAAAACTCTTGTCAGTTTATTTTTTTTTCTCTTAAGAACAAATAAACTGCTTTCTATGAATCGTATTTGTTTTTAATCTGGCTTGCTCCTTTTTCAAAAAAAAAAAAAAAAATTACAAAACTCCAAGTAAAACGTAATAAAATTAGTATTTTCTTTTCGATAAATTATTATGTATGTTGGTAATTTAGTTAAAAAGTCAGTGTCACGTTTGGGATTCGAACCCATAACCTTCGAATAAATAGGCCGCTGCTCTGCCACTTGAGCTATCCTGACATCGATCCACTTCCCATTTCAACCCCACCTTTTGTATTTTCCCTCCTTTCTGCTATTTTTCAACCGATATCTTACATACAGATTAATTAATTGAAAAAAGTTAATTGGTCAAGCGGACCACGGATATAACGAGTACTGTTAATTTGTTATTTACTCATTAAATTGTATTTTTTATAAATTTTTGTAATTTTTTCTTAAGATAAAGATGAGACTAGTGGAAACACGATATTTAAAAGGCAACATCCGGGTTAATAAAAACAATTAAAAAGCACATTAATAACAAAAATTATAAATATATTTTGTAATAGATTAATCAGAATTTAAAAAATTTCAATGAACTTTGCTACAACTCTATGAAAATCGTAAGTTTTATTAATATAAATAAAATATCAAATATTAAAAATCAGACGGCTGAAAGAACAAGGAAAAAATGAAGGGTAGAAATAAAAGAAAGCGTGACAAATATCAAATGTTGAACTGAATTCGAAACAAAGCAATATTTCGAATGGAATTCATAATAAATTATTGTTAACAATGTCAGTCAGAATGTTTGAAAAGTAACTCCATATTATGATGTTTGACTTAACCAATGAAATACATAATCAAACTTTACAGACCACGGGCAATGAAATATGTGAGCCGGGCATTTCGGTAATACACGTCCGTGTATTATGAACAATTACAGAACCGCCTGATTCCAAAGATTGATGCGGTTGATTCGAGGGATTAATTCATTAACACGGCTAGGAATGACAGGAATTGATTGGGATAATCAAAGATTCAAACGGACGTCGGGCTTGTGATTGGCCGTTGGCTTCCAACCCCTTTCATCTTGCAAATAGAAGCGCTAGTTCCTTCATTATACTGATGGTTTGGAAATGTGTTAATGATTAAACCCTTTGTGGGAGAATGTCTACCTGAGAAGACACCCTTGCCGGCTGGAATCCGTCTTATTCTCCTTGCCTTTGCGTTACGAAAATTCCTTTTTGTCCGCGAGCAACTCCAGGGATACAAAGTAAACGACGAGGTGAATACTTATTCCAATTGAATTTCCCTTCTTTTTTCACAAAATTTTCTGCAATGTCAGGTTTTGAACGAATAGATATTTCTTATTCAATTATATCCCGCTCATGAGACTTTTTCATTTTTTTAATCTCAATCAAGACCTTAGATAAAAAGTATCGTTAATTAATCAATAATAAAAATAAAATTCTTCAGAAAAGTATTATGAAAATCAAGACAAACATCATTAATTGGTTTGATCTGAAGAATTTTCTTGTAGAATTTGATTATTTCAATTCGTGTAACTAGTTACAAATGTATAATTATGATAATAACGTATGGTGTTTAGTAATCGTTTATTAATGACTATTTGAAGATCGTGTGGTGCGGTCGGGTGTGACGTAGGATTTATAAAAACATTTTTTTTATTATGCCAACGTTTCGATCTTTATTGAGATCATCTTCAGAGCTCAAATAGTTTGTTTTCCGTGTAGATGTGTCATTCTTGTCTGTCGTGTTGAGAGTGTGTCACATTGTACAATTAATCTTTCCACCATATCAATCTGTCAGTAACGGTTTTTTCCCCTTTCCTCTATCAATTTGTTCACCTTCGAAAAAAAAATTGCAAAAGAAATTACCCAACTAAAAAGAATATTTAGTGCAGTACGTTTTGGGAAATTTGCTGATCTCTTGATTTCGAAATTTTGTTTAAAATCACCTTAGTAAGTTTGTCAAATTTGCAAAATAAACACTTTGAAAATTTTCCCATATAAACCGCTTATTTCACGAGCGTTTAAAAGTTTAAAATTGATCAGATCTTATAGAAAATGTAACATAGTTTTCAACGGTATCAACGTATTTGTCCGAAACTTTCAATTTTGAAATGATCATTATTTATTTGAAGTAACGTCGTGAAATGTCAACTTTGAGGTCTGAAGATGATCTCAATAAAAGTCGAAACTTTGGCATGATGGTAATGTTTTTCTAAAACCTACTTAACTCCAAACTAAAGAAAACATTTTTGTTGTTTTTTTGGTTTATTTTATTTTTACTTTTTATATATTTTATATAATACTACAATAAAAAGAATAACAAAGAAAGCACAGAATTTTGCGTGAAACAATTCAATTTTGGAGTTCATAGGTATTGTTTAATTTAATAAAGCATCATGCCAAGAAGAATTATTGTTAACAAAGGGAGAAATTTTTAAGTTTTTTATATGGTATTTTTTTAGAACTCGGAATGAAAATGGAAAGAGTTTTGAACAATTCGGCGAAAGCCCTTACCAGAATGTTTTCAGCCTGGGAGTAGCCGGTCGAAAAGTCCCGGTGAAATAACATAGTGTATTTGATTAAGAAGGGGCCGAGGCTATAAAAAGGAAGAAAGAAAGCTCTTAAAACTCGTTCGCGGTCACTCGTCAGAAACGAAGTGGAAGCTGCTTTTGATAAGACGATTGGTGGAGTAAGATAACCTCAAGTGTCAGACTTGAAGAAAAAAAGTTTATATCGAGCCTAACTTTAACGTAAAAATATATACTTTTGTAACAATTATTTCAGTTTGATATATTATAAAACGTTCATAGAATGAAATATTTTCATTATTTTGTAAATCGATAAAATTCTATTTTGTTCTTATGTCCAATAAGCATTTGCCGTTTTACGCTTTGAGGCCATATTGGATTTTCAGTTGTACAAATTCAGCAAAGGTTCCGTTTAGCGATTATAAGTCCAATATGCACATGCCTCTACAGTCCTCTGTCGCAGAACGCGGCCTGAATAATTAAATTCAATTTCCCCCATCAAGACAGGAAACTTAATGGGCCACCTCTAAATTAAATTTTAATTTAGAATAGAGTTTCTAGCTCCATTAAGGAATTTTCATGTGTATTATACCCAAAATCTTTTCAAACAAATAAATCATTCCATATTTTATTCCTGTAAATGTTTTTGGTTTTGAAAAGTTTTAATGTTTTACGTTATGATTAATTATGTTTTTAATCTAATGTTTTGGAAGCGATGAAAAAGCTCAATAAGCCATATGCTCTAACAACTTCAATCCACCCGGACAGCAACTTCTCATCTCATCCTTTCTAGAAAAAAATTACTTCTTTCACTTTTTTACTAAAATTTTTTATTGGCAATAATAAAAACCGACAAAGATTTAACAGTTTGTCATTTCTTTCATATGATAAACCTACAATTCAGATAATGAACCTTTACACCCAGGCTCCTCACATCGAATTAAAACAAAAGATTAAAAATATTTTTAGCGCGTTAATTTATTACTTTCTTATAATCTATAGATTGATTGGCTTAAATAAATTCCGTTATTACGTATTCATATATACACAAATAATTAAAAACGGGTCTCTCACTTTAGAGTTTTTGCTGTTCAGGATAACTTCGGTCCTATCACTTTCAACGCCGAAGCAAGAATCCAGGGGACATCAGCAACATCATTTCAGCCACAGACATTCCTAAATGAATTTTTTCCTATTTATTCCACATAATGAAATAAATAATTTAAACGATGGTTCATGGTTTACTCAATATATCGTCCATCACACACTAATAAATACATTTAATCTCAATATACACAAAACGGAACACAAAAGGAGATACGTATTGGTACTATATACCATAATGCAGTCTTGTTTTCTCAAAAAACTGATCAAGTGCCAAAATACTCGCTGCAGAATTCAAGTGAAATTCACATGTACTAAATAAATAGTACATAAAGAGCGACCTTTCTCTACGTATTTAACGCATACGCGATTTGGGCCAATAGTGTGTATAACTAGCGTGGCCTATTCTTAATTGCTAGACGGCTACCAATCTACAGCGATCTTGATTCTTGAGAGCTTCTCTGGTAGGATAAGATAATGTTTTATTTTCTTAATCTTCTGGCCCTTTATTAAATACGACGAGGCAAGTTGAGGGCGTCTGGAGGAGAAAAACTAAAAGGAAGGAGCGGGAGAGAGAATGAGAAAGAAATGTATAAAATAGATAGGTAGATAGATAAATAGACAGATAGAGAAAGAGAGAGAGAGAGAGTGAAAGAGCGAGACAAAGAGAGATATATAAAATAACAAAAAAAAGGAGAAAAAAAGTGAGATAATGAAAAGAAGCGTTAACGATCTATCAATTGATTCCGAAAGAATAAGAAAAAGAAAGGAAGAGAGAACGAGGGTGCGAGGGAATGAAAGAGGAAAAGAAAGAAAGAAAAAGAGAGAGAGAGAGAGAGAGAGAGAGAGAGAGAGAAAGAGGATATCGATACAAACAGAGGCAAATAGATAGACAGGTGATACTGTGGTCTTTTAGCACTATTCATTCACACTAATAAATACATTCAGATCCAATAATACTCAGAATTGAATACAAATAGAGTTATGTTTTTAATAGTATATAAAATGAAACACTGGACAGAAGGTACAGAATACGCTCCCTGTATGGATCCAAGAAAATACCCTCTTCAATTTTTGAGTAGGAAATAGCCAGGTTGAATAGATTCCAATAGCTCGTTTTCTGGTTAGGAATATATTTTCTTAATTGATGAATAGTTCACCCTGCTGGCTAAATAACAAACTGGGCAAACCAAAATTTCTACTCAAAATTTTCTTATACAACTATTGCATAGAACAAAATCGAAAAATCGAACAACTTACAAAATTTAAAATAATGTAATATTTAGCATATTGGAGCAAATTTTTAGAACAAATTATGGTTTGTAAGGTGGGATTGTTTGAAGAGTAAAATTTTCATATATGTTGTTTGTTAAGGGATTCTTTTCTACTTTTCCTTTAGAAATTGTTTCCAGAAATCTCCAGGCGGATCCTTATCTTAAATATAATGCTTACTTTCCGTGCGGGCTTTAATGTGACGACTCTGACTTTTAACACCAACCTGAAAAATAAAACAAACACGTTTTTATTTAAAATAATTTATATGTTGAATTATAATGGTTAAAAAGGCAGTACACTATTTGATTTCTTATCTCGTCGGTTGGTTTCAACAAATTTGCTATTATTTTATTTACATTTTTTTATAGAAAACTTTTTTTTAACCATACACGTGAACCCGTGAAAAAATCTACCAATCGTATTGAATCGTTGGGAAAAAAGGCACCCTCTAAAGCCCATCCCTGGAAATAGGTCGGGGCGTGTACTTTACTGTGCCACAAACATCCGCCCCCTAAACTTAGCAAGCTGTGTTCCCGTCGGACGGATTCTGACAAAAATAAAAATGTGAAGTTTGTGCCCCGAATAAGGTTCGATACGTCTCATAAGTTAATGGAATTTTTTTTAAAGTATATAGAAATATTCGTAATTTAATATAAAAATTTAAAATCGAAATTAATTTTTGTAATTGTACGACCTATTGTCAAAAGTCAACTTGGAATCTTTAATATTATTCACTAGTTTCTTGGACCGCATGACCAATTAATATCTTTCAATCAATTAAGGTTTTTAGCTGAGATAAAAAATTGAAAATTGGCAAAATGGAGGGAAAATTCAAAAGGTGCGGTTGAGATTGGATGTCCGAGTAGGTCGAGATCTCACTCAAGTAGTAGAGCAGCGGCGTACTAGCTGAAGATCGTGAGTTCGAATCCCGCTCGAGACAATAATTTTTTTATCTCAACTAAAAAACCTTAAGTGTTTTAATATTATATGAAAACACGGTTGTTATTGTAATTATGAATGAATTACTCAGAGCTAAAAATTAATTGAATTATAATAATAAGACGTTAATGACGTAGAGAAAGAAATGTAAGACACAGGATAAACTATTTAGTTTCAAAGTCTTGTTAGAAAGTTAATAAAAAAAACTATATTTATTTATACTTTACATAAGTAAAAAAAATAACAAAAAAAAAATAAAATAAAAATAAAACTCGAAATATAAACAAACCGTCTGAAATCGGCGCTAGGTCGATAAATTTGGTGTTTTTCATGTTAAACAAAATGTAACACTTTCATAGAGAAATTGATTTTTTTACGATCTACATCTAGAATGTTAATTCCTCACTGAAGATGACGCAAATCTAAAACTTAAGTGACATCAAAAAATCCCACCAATGCAAAACGATCTCAGAGATTTGGTGTCATTAAAAAAAAGCCTTTCAAGAAGCACTTTAGGTTGAAATTCAAAAATGTATAATTACTAATATTGAAAAACAGCCCGTGAAATTTTATTGGAAAATGAATTGAAAAAAAAGTATTATAAAGTGGTTTGACCCCTCGTCCACTATACTCAACTGGTTGTTGGAAGTTAAACACTCTTATATGATACAAACTTTACGTTATTTTTTTTTTTCGTTATAATGATACAAATTCAACAGTTTAAAATATTAATTCACTGTTTTCGTGGCCCGTTCGACCAATTAATATAACACAATTAATTACGGTTTTTAGTTGAGATGAAAAAAAGTTAATTTATATATTACATTTTTACATTAACTTTTTTTCATCTCAACTAAAAACCGTAATTAATTGTGTTATATTAATTGGTCGAACGGTCCACGAAAACAGTGAACTTCACTAAAGCTCTCCGTCGCCATTTCAATTGTCGTCGAGAATCCAAACAGATTACACGATATTTGAAATATGGCAAAAGGAGGCAAAACTCGTAAGGTGGGGTTGAGATGGGGAGTTGATGTCCGAGAGGTTCGAGGTCACGATAGCTCAGGTGGGAGAGCAGCGACGTATCATGCCGAAGGTCGTGGGTTCGAATCTCTCTCGTGCCATTAACTTTTTTTCATCTCAAAAAACCGTAATTAATTGAGTTTAAAAATATTTTTAAAACTTAAAAAAATAACAGGCTAATAACATTAAATACG
>CM077111.1:4867002-4890053 GCA_039619505.1 Cimex hemipterus | reverse complement strand
ATGTATCCTCAAGGTATTACACTGGCTTTAGTGATAGTGCCGTGACCGTGTGAAAAAAAGTACTGTGATCCCATTTGTAATACCTAACTAATATGTATAAGGTACAAACATTTTTTTTACTTTTCGTTTAACTCATTTACTCATTCATTAAAACAACAATAAACTTTTTTTTATAAACTGATAAAATTAAGTCGTTAAGGAAATTAACGGCAAGCCGTTTTTTGACAGTAACGCAGGAATAAATACTACGGTGTCAACGGTCAAAAATTGAATGTAATGCGTGTACAAAAATTGCTGTATTGTTCAATAAGTTCGAGTAAATGAACTGTCGAAAGCAGTTTCATCGATATCGATCACCTCTCGCTCATATCCTTGCTGTCACACGAGTTTCAGCTTAACGCCACATTAGGCCAATCAGGAGGGATGATCAATTTTGATCAAAGTGCCGACAGCAGTTGCTATTTTGCTCTATTCGAAAACTACAATGATTTATTGTTATAACAGTATTTCATTGATTTAATTACTCACAATTACCCACCTCTAGAATATCTGTTGTCCTGGGTCGTCAGGTTACAGTGATTGTGACAAACAACTAACTACGCCCTATTTTTTGATATTTATTTTGAGATGCACTAGCAATAAATAAATAATTTATAAGGAGAGAGAGAGCGAAAAAGGACAAAAAGGGAGAGGGTGAGAGAGAGAGAGAGAAAAAACTAATAATGAAATATATAATCGATTATTTATTTTGAGAAAATGGGTCGAGTTGAAAACAGTTGTATGGATTCACTAGTTTTCATGGTTCGCTTGACCGATTAATATTTTTCAATTAATTAGGGTTTTTAGTTGTGATAAAAAAGGGAGTGTCACGAGCGGGATTCGAACCCACGATCTTCGGCTAGATACACCGCTGCTCTGCCACTTGTATCGTGACCTCGACCCAATCGGGCACCAATTTCCCACCTCAACCCCCATATTTTGAATTTTCCCGCCTTTTTGACATTTTTCAAATGTTGTGTAATATATTTGATTCCCGGCGACAACTGAAACGGCCAAGGAGAGCGTTAGTGTAGCTTTTATTTTAACTTATTAAATTCAATGAGAAGGGGGGGAAAAAATGAGAGAAAATTCAAAAGGGATTGAGTAGGGAAGTTAGTGTCCGTGAATCGAAGTCACGATAGCTCATGTTGTAGAGCAGCGGCGTATCTAGCCGAAGATCGTAGGTTCGAATCCCGCTCGTGACACTCACTTTTTTATCTCAACTAAAAAGCCTAATTAATTGAATATTGCATCAACTTGAACGACCTTATGGCAATTTAGCATGTTAGTTAAAATATTTACGACTAGGCATTTCCATCATGCTGGATTAAATCAAAATGAGACATAAGATTCCTATCCTAACATATTTGAAAGCTTTCTAAATAAAAAAAAAGTTCAAATTAATCAATAAAATGTTGAGAAGCAGGACGAACAAGATTAATGCCAGATGACAAAAACCTTGCAAATTTTTTAAATTAAACAACAATTTTAGAATTTTCTTTGTAAATGTAAACACAGGTGTACAAGAAGAATAAATCCTACGCGAACGCATTACGAAACAAATTTCAAGCCCTAAAACAGGGTTGGTGTATGGTATAGACATGTAAATTCGAAGTTTACCTACTGAAAATCAACTAACCTTTTGCAATAATTCATGTAAAACCAACATGGAGTAGATATTTGCATGAAAATTCTAATATTCGATGAATTTTTCATTTCTAAAGTTTTCAACGAGATCTCAAGTAAATGAAATACGGATAAATGGAACGGCTTACGCGAATGTAATGGCAAGTCTCTAAACTACAGCTAAAATAGAATCTTGTTAATGCAGTATCATTAGAAAATTATTTTCCAATTAATACGTTTTAATACATCTGCGCCAATTGCTGCGCGTAAGTAAATTTGGCAACAACTTAGAAGAGAAAACATATCTCAAAAAAATATATACAAATAATATATAAGAAAAATATGAACCGCTCATTTGCAGTTCTACTATATTAGCATGAGGTTCCACTATCATTTAGGAGGTTGCGAGGCCAATTTCGGTTCAGTCGTCCAGGATTTCTGGTTTCTGACATGAGGGCTTGTCTGTGACTGGATAATTGTTTGTAAAATTTCTTGTAGCTGTTTTACCCTACTTCGTGGACATACTGGATATTACGGTGATGAGAAACGAGAAGATTGGACATATACAAAGGAAGAAGAAGAAAAATAACCTTATTCCGGGACTGGTATCCCCTAAGAAAAATATAACGAAATAAATATGAAATTAAAAGTAAAGCGATATAGAAATCTTAGCACAATGTATACAAGTGTGACATCTCTTACAAACAGATGTCCCAAAAAATAAATAAATTAAATTAAATTAGATAAAAGTAATTAAAATTAAATCAATAATGTAAAATAAAGTTAAGAAAAACAATAACAAATGAATTAATAAGAAATAGAAAAGGTTGGTACTAATGTAAACAAAATGAAAGATAAAGATAGAGGAGCTCAAGGGGACACACTCTCTCTCCTGAACCCGAGCAATATCAACCTGATTGAAAAAACATAAGGTATTTAATTAAGATTATTCCCTTTAGTCCGTATATCCATTGAGTGATTGTCAATTAAATTTATTTGTTAATTTCAATATATTTCATTTTATTTAAAAAAGTGTATTTTATTTTCGAGTTTATTAAAAATGAGGAAAAATAAATTTATTTTATTTTATAAAAAAAGGTGTATATTGCTTTGAGTTTATTAAAGAAAATCAATAAATATTATTTTATTTCTAGAAAGAATTTATATTTTATTGAATAATAATACCATTAAAAAAAATAAACTATAAAATTCATTCTTTAAAAATACCTCTGGGGCAAGTAAAACTAACTTGTTGGGCCTAAGCTTTAAAGAAGGAATTTTAAATTTCATTTATCCACGGTTAGGTGACACAAGTAAGGCAGGCCAGAAGAGAAAATTACAACAACATTAAACAAAAAATATCAAATATTAACGTAAGACGGGAAATTTAGGAAATATGAGGATGCCAGGAAAGGTTTCAGTCAAAGACTACTCCTAGGTTTTTAACCGAGGAGCAGATGTGAATAAGATGGTTATTTAGCATGAGAAGTTGGATGCTGGGGAGGGAATTGTGGAGTTGCCTCGACCCGATAATTATGGCGGTGGATTTTGACGGATTGAAGACTAGGTAATTTTTATATGCCTTAAACAAGCCTTTTTGGATCTTGAGAATGGCGAAGTAAAGATGAGAAGAGTGAAAGGATAAGTATATTTGGGAGTCACCGGCACATAGGTGATAGTTACATGAGTGGATGGAGTCGAGCAGATCGTTGATACAAATGGAAAAAAAGATAGGAGAAACGCTAGAGCCTTGGGGCACGCCAGATTTTAGAAGGAGGTAGGAGAGGTAAGTCCATTGGAAAGGGAAACAGCTTGGTAGCGATTGGTAAGGTAGAACTGGAACCAACGGATGGTGCTGGCGGAGAAGGAAAAAGATTCGAGTTTAGTGAGGCGAGAAGAGTTCGGGTGGGTTGGGAAAAACCAAGAAGAGCAAGTATAGTAACTTTCCGTTGGTCCATTGCTAAGTGGAGGTCACTGGTAATTTTTATTAGTTCTGATTGGGTGGAATAGCTTTGGCGGAAGCCAGATTGGAGGGTATTGAGAAGATGGGACTGTTCAAGGTGACTGAAGACTTGTTGGACAGTTTTTGAGAGGATGGAAATGAGACGGTAGTCTGTGTATGGGAGTATGAGTTTGGGGTTTTGTTGACAGGGTATACAATGGCTTTTTGCCAGGCTGTCGGGAAAATAGAGTTTTAGAGTGAGTAGTTATAGTTTTGAAGTACAACAGTTAGTAAAATTGGTAGGCAGAGTTTAAGAAAATGGATAGGGATGCCATCAACCTCAATGGCCTTGTAGTGGGATTTGGATTTACGCTCAAGGCCCTAGGCTGGGGTTACATAGGAGAAATATAAGTTAGACGAACTGAGGGAAAGAAGTATTAAAAAGGAGTAATAACGATGGATCGGAAGATTTTGGATTGTAGAGGACAGGTTGGAGTTTTTAGTGAAACCCTAAGTTCAATCCCGTTTCCCTAATGGGTTTCTTCTTAATAATATACATGAATTGGTTTGGAAGAGTCGTTGGTCTAGCATTATTTTTTAAGAGGTCTATAGCTTCCTTTTAGTTTTTGTCTTTTAATGTCTGCCTTTTTTCAATGTGTAACCCAAGATTGCGGAATTCACATTTTTTATGTTTATAGTAACCTAAAATACCAAAATACCAAAAATACCCCCCCCCAAACAATGCTCAAGGGTTTGCATGTTTTTGGCTGAAATGAGAGGATCTTCTTGAGTACAGAGATAGTGTAACAAAAATCGAAACGTTGGCTTTATAAAGAAAATGTGACCTCCAAATATCCAAGCTTAATTATCCATTAACTCAGCAGACGGCTCGTAGCCATGCGTATTATACTTTATTCCAATTATTGCAGTTTTTCTATTTTAGTAAAGTATTATTATTATATATTTATTTATTATTATTACTTTTCTCCCAACTTTTTATTTTAAAGAAAAGATAGATATAAAAAAACTATTAATATTCCTTGCATCCACGAAATTCAGATACAATAATTTATATGTACAGTATATTATACGATTATTACCCTTGAGAAAATCGGTTTGCCAAGTTATAATGAAGACTCGACTAATCCGAGCCTAGTAAGTTTTGGGATGAAGGTAATTGTGGAGGCTAGCTTGTGGAGTTAATGTTGTTTGTCGTTGCTTCTACCCTCTATGGTATCAATAGGCAATTACCTGTCCCCTTAAGTGGTTCGCCATCGCATCAGTAGCATCTGTTTCGTCCCTCCTTCAAGAAATCATCCCCGCCCGCGCTTATTACAGCCGCGGGTTTCTTACACATTTAAAAAAAAAACATACTACTATAAAAAAAGTGTCTAAAAGAGACCGCGGTGACGGAAATCTCTGTTATAAAGTATGAAAATGAGCAATTACACATTAAAAAGGAAGCAAATTGAAACGTCCTTTTAAACCATCATCTCCCTCGGCCGAGAGAAAGAAAACCACCATAAATTACCAGCACCGCCGAGTTTATAACAATCTATTTATATGCTCTTTGATGAAATTTTTCATTAGAAAGAAAATGAGAATATTTACGACGGAGGTGGTAAAAGTCTAACACCGTTATTTTCGCTTAGTTTATTGTTTTTCAGAAAAAATTTTTATTTTGTATTTGTTTAAATTTATTAAGTCAACTAAATTTTGTTATTTTGGTATTTATTATACAAAATTTTAAATATTTCATTTGTAAAACAAATAGAAAAACTAGCAATAATAAAAATGTACTAGTTTCGTGGTCCGCTTGGACGATTAATAACTTTCAGGAGTGTGTCACGAGCGGGATTCGAACTCACGATCTTCAGCTAGATTCGCTTGAGCTGTCACGTCCTCGATCCACTTGGACACTAACGTCCCATCTCGACCCCACATTTTGAATTTCGGAATTCAAAAATGACAAAAAAAAAAAGAGGGAAAATTCAAAAGGTGGGGTTGAGTAGGGAAGTTAGTGTCCGAGTGGATCGAAGTCACAATAGCTCAAGTGGTAGAGCAGCAGCGTATCAAGACGAAGATCGTGGGTTCGAATCCCGCTCGTGACACTGACTTTTTAACTCAACCAAAAGCCTTAATTTATCGACTAAAAAAATATTAATAACAATTGCTTTATTACAACAAAATTAAAACTTCTCGTCATATTATAAAGAACACGAGCATTATGGACATTGATCCTCCAATCCGTCTGTCAGAGGCCATTGGTTTATATATATGAATTTTACAGAAAAGACAGAGACGAAATAAAAGAGAAAGAATATACAAAAAATAAAAAAATAAAATAAAATTTTAAAATACAAAGTGTACCTAAAAAAAAGGCAAAATACAAAAATAATCCAGGGAACAAGTATTAATAATGAAATCTACACCCAAAATTTTGAAGGCTTAATAAAAACGAGTGAATAACGTTTAAAAATTAAATCCTTAAATCAATTCGTATCTGTAGCTCCAAACATGGTTAGCAAACTGAATGAACCACCGAGAATTTGAGCTACTCAAGAACGGCAAAAGCTCACTTCTTGGGAGAGTAAAACATCCAAGGTGGAAGAACCGAATCTCACCAAAAATCCACCAACAAGTGAAACAGAGTCTCCACGGAACGAGAATTGCATACGGAGCATATACCCAACTTACCCCTATTCCACCACATCTGAATTTCTATGTAAAACCTCACATCTCACCTTAATTGTATTAGTACAAGCAAGGAAAGACCGTCAAAATTAGGCTTATGGAAATCAAACATAGGTGAAGCATTTAATTCCTTATAGAAAGACAGGTGGAGATTTTTGAACCCGTAATAAACTATTTTCCCGATGCTGAGAGGCAATCTTGGAGAGGAGAGTCAAAATTTTTTTCTCAAAAACCTAGCACTACTCTCGTCATAACGAGAACTAACCTGAGACCAATCATGATGTCCACATCTTGTATAATTAAACAGTTAATAGATTGGCAAAAGAAAATATTTGTTTTCTTTTTGTATAGTTTTAATCGAGATTTTTCTATTTTGAAATCGTTTATTTTATATAAAAGAATATCACTTTTTTGTTATTCGGATTTTATTTTATTGCTATTATTTCCACTGAGCAGTAAGAACCTGCAAATAATATTTTTTTTCTGATTACTGTCCCACTCGGCATTTATCCGAATAAAAGGATAACATGCACATAGGTGAAATTTATGCAGAAAAACATAAGTGCGCTATATTTAGAAGAAATCTCCAAGTACCTACCACATTTTCAAAGGAGTTTACAACCCTTCAAACCGCTTTACGAACTTTGATTAAGTCGGCATTCCACAAAATCGTTCTCCTAAAAATAACCTTGATTATAAAAATCCGTTGAAAATTTAAATTATCCAGCTACATGTAGAGTTGAAAAAACTAAAATTTTTATTAATTTCATTAGAATTCGCGGTAGGATTGATCAAATAACATCTTTAAAATGATTAATCTTTATGTAGCGTATTGGTTAAGATAAAAAAAAACAAGTCAGTAGACAAAAATTGAGCCGATGGTCGTGGGTTCGAATCCCGCTCATGACACTGACTTTTTTATTTCAACCAATACCTCAAATATATATTAATTTATTGAATGATTTTTATTAATGTAAAATATAAATTATTTAAATTATGTTGCGTTTGTTGTGATAACGTCCATGTTGTTACATTTATCGCTAAAGTAAAACGTATACAGTCATACCACTCACTCTTTTATCGCAAAGATTAACTAATGTCGATGGATTTATAACGGCATATTTAAAAATTCACACAAACACATTTAAAAATAACTAATCTAAATTGGGAGGGGCTCAGGATTCGCAATATTCTACCGATAATCCATCTCTTCTACTAATATAAGAAAACAACTTGGATGGAGACTAAATATTTCGAGTATACAAAATCAATGAAACCCATTCCTAGAAATGTAGGCAGACTATAAACAATTACTTAACATTTACAACATCTTGTGAAGTGTCAAAAAACCACAGATGAGTTGAAAACACGAAGACGAAATAAAATACAATGATGTGGTATACAGATATCCCTAAAGCAATAGAGCATCGGTATCAACTTATTAGGGAAATACACCTCGATTATTCCAGCTGAAATACATCCTATCTCTGACATATGATCTTAATGGATGATACACTGTAAAAAGTGTGACAGTTTTTAAAGCATTTGCATTTAAAAATCATATCAAATTATTCAGATATCGTGAGATGCGGTCTGGTGTGATGTAGGTATCAGAAAAACATTTCCTTTATCGTGCCGACGTTTCGATCTTTTATTGAGAACATCTTCCAGGCCCTGAAGACGTCGGCACGATAAAGAAAATGTTTTTTCTCATGCCTACATCACACCAGACCGCATCTCACGATATCTGAATAATTATCTATTAACGGTCACTAATCTCTACACAATCGTATTTAGATCGTGAACGTACTCACAATCTCCATAACCTGATGATATCTCGCGTACCAACAAGGAAGTTTTGGGTAACGAAAAGGCAGGCATACTGGCCAGATTAGTTTCTCCAAGATCATGTCAATACCCCGTACCTATTCCAGCGATAAGAAAAACAAAAACTCCTCCATCCCATCCATCCAAAAGATCCAAAAGATAAACACTAGAAAGGCTAGACAAAATAATCTTAAGATAAAATAACCATCATCAAATTTGATAAACTACAGTAAGAGTGGGCTAAACGCGTTAGTATTTCAGTGATTCACCCAATAAAGTCATAACGAGGGATACAAAGAAAACTCAGGTAAAGGAATTGTAGCAACGACAGTTAATACCCTCGTACTTTGAAGAAAAAAAAGATCGAGTCGATTGCGTTGAAGTAAAGAACTAGAAAAGTACAATAAGCCTGAAGCTTACAGTACTTGGGGAATAAAACCTCCACTTCCTAAACTTCCGCCATCTCGACAATCATCACCAAATTACAATTTTAAAATAGTATCTTCTTCTTTTCAAACTTGCTCGGCTGTTTCTGGTGTGACTACAGGCTACAACCTACATTTTTTCGATATCTTTATAAATCTAACAAATCTAAATAAACCAATTTTAGCTCACTCTCGCAGTAAATGATTTGGCGAAGTCGTGAGGATCGGTCAAGAATCAGAAAAAACCGCCTTTTTTACCGACGTTTCGACCTTTATTAGGCTCATCTTCAGAGCAAAAAGGGTGATCCCATCTTGTCAATCACTCACGTCAATAAAATCCCAGCTAAAAAAGGAGGTTGAATTCTTAATTAGCTTAAGTAGACGGGGATTTGATGCTTCAAACTTTTTTCAATTCAAATACCTATCATGTTTTATTCCGTACATCCGGTCACCTCAAAGGTTATGTTCTTTCATCCCTTAACATTTACCAATTATAAACAGAAATGTTTCATACAAAATCACATTATTCCAACCCAAAATATGTCTAAAAGACAAACCGAGAATTTCGGAAAAAGCAAACTGAGGCAGTCCAGAAAGTGCAGATAACCTACTTGTACAATGGCATAAAAACATGTTAAACACAAATGTGTGGATGACCGTTAGTCGATGATTATTCCGAAATAGTGAAAAGAGGTCTGGTATGATGTAGGTTTCTGAAAAACATTTTCTTTATCGCGCCAACGTTTCGACCTTTATTGGGATCATCTTCAGGGATCAAAGTGTTTGGTTTCTGCGTGAGTGTGCCACTGTTGCGTGTAGTGTTGCGAGTGCCCTCCTACCAACCTACGACAGAAAACGAACACTTAGAGCCTGAAGATGATCTCCATAAAGGGCGAAACGTTTGCACGATAAAAAAAGTTTTTCTGAAACCTTCTGGAAAAAAACACCACACCAGACGGTATCACACGATTTCTGAATAATCGTTAAACACAAAGACGACTAATTTTGTTCTGATCCCAAGAGGTGCCATTTTTACAATAAACTGTTTATGCAGGTCCTACAATATTATCCATCTCATTTTTTTGTTGAACCTATAAAACACTATCGACATATCGACCAAGCCTTCACAGTCTGAATTATTTAGAGTAATTTAGTTCCGATAACCAGGCCACAGGCTAAACATTTGACAAGGTGACAAAACAAATGTAATAACCATTTGGCTTAAAATGTTTCCAGTAGTTAGAATGAAATGTGAAGCAGAGTATTGATTCCATGTTAATCCTCAAACTGTTATGCTTATCAAATATATTTATCTAGATCGCTGCCACTTATTCTACGCACCCCACAACTAGGGTAAGGTATTTCTCCGTTATAAATGTTTAATACCGCACTCCTTAGAACAATTCTGTACTTCATTAAGGAAGCGAAAATCTTCCAGGAATTCCATTAGCAGGGATCGGACACAATAGGCGAAAGTTTAAGTGCCAAAGGGGGAAATCGCCAGGACTTCAAATGGAAAAATGTAAAAAAAACCGATGTGATCTCAAATTAACCAGCAACACAAGTTCATGTCCGCCATGAAAAATATTTACATGCTTTCAAAATTTGCATACCTCAAAAGTTTGAAGATAAAGAATTTATTATAATTAAAAATTTCTTTTAACCTATTCATCAGGCTTCAAATTATTATATTTTTAATCTATTATTATGGTAAAATTCAAAGTGTTTTTCAAAATTAACAAAATCAAAAAACTAATTGTCTCTTGATTGATCTGATAAATGATTAAAAGGTTATTTAATTGTACTACATTTCTATGAATCTTGTAAAATATTTTTTTTTTATTTTACAAAGGCTCATATTCATGCAACCGATGTTATGAACTGAAAAAACATATTCGTTCGACACGTTTTGAATCGGTAATAAGAATCATAGATCAATCAAACAATCAAACGAGTCAATAGGCATGGAATGGTTATGCAATTTATTATTCTCAACAGGTGGAAATATTTCAACAACTGGCGCGTATAAATGCATATATCTGGAGAAAAAAAAAACCGGGTACTTTTTATCGACGATGCCAGGCGAAGTCTTCTTTTTGGGTCGATGTAAAAAATTGCTCTGCTTATCTTTTCTAAATCAACCGCCACATCAATCAATCTAGTCATATATTATTTTTTACAAAATATAAGATCATCAAAGTCTAATTAGAAATGTAGGCGCTATTCAAAGTCTGTGTAAGAATTCATTTTTCAGTATTCATTGTTTTCTTGGTCCGCTCGACCAATTAATATATGCCAATTAATTACGGTTTTTAGTTGAGATGAAAAAGTTAAACGAACGAGAGGGATTTGAATTCGTTCAGGCGGTAGAGCAGCGGCGTATCTAGGCGAAGGTCGTGGGTTCGAATCCCTCTCGTGCCATTAACTTTTTTCCTCTCAACTAAAAACCATAATTAATTGGCATTTTTCAGTATATCGGTCCTCTCATCGACCTTGTCCAACGCATTTCGGTTTCAGAAAAACATTTTCCTTATCGTGCCAATGTTTCGGTCTTCACTGAGACCATCTTCAGACCTCAAAGTTTAATCGTACCATTGTCTTGTTGAGTGTCTTGTTCAGTGTGCACAATTACCCAGAAGGCAAAAACTTCGAGTTCTGAAGATGATCTCAGTGAAGATCGAAACGTTGTCACGGTAAAGAAAATGTTTTTCTGAAACCGAAATGCGTTCGACAAGGTCAATGAGAGGACCGATATACTGAAAAATGCCAATTAATCACGGTTTTTAGTTGAGACGAAAAAAGTTACATCACACCTGACCGCATCTCACGATTTCCAAATAATTATCGATTGACGGTCACTAATCACCACACATTTCAACTCTTAGGGTAAATTTCGGTTTTAATGGCGGTCGTGTCTTGTACACATGTTAGCTGAGGGATTTTTCTCCTTCTTCCGTTATTTGGCTCGTCTGTTCATTTACGTTTATCCTATTATTTTTATATATTGACATAAATTAAAAATAATTATAAAATAAAACAAAATCTAATATAATTGAACAGAAATATTTTCTTTCGTTGTTTCAACTGTACTAAGCCAAAAAATGTTAAACACGTCCTAGCCAAGAATGGATTAATTTGCATAATCTTTTCTGCCTACGGTGTGAATGCATGTCGTGGGCATTTGAATTTTAGCAGATGGGTAAGAATCCTTCTGATTTTTGAATATAAATTTATCAAAAATTAATATTTGTAATTTATTCTTAGATGTATCAAACAAAAAACTAAAATAAAAACCAAAATCAAACAAATGTTAATTCTCATTTTTAATATTGGATTTATTTAATAACAGCAAATATGAAGTTACTCATTTTGTAAATGAACACCTTTTCTCGTTTTTCTCGAATCTTGCTTGTGACACTCACTTTTTTATCTCAACGAAAACGTTAATTAGTTAAAAATACTTTCTTATAAAGGTTGTTATTCGTACTGCCATCTAATTTATTTACAATTCCTACTGAAATATTTATCAAAACAGAATTTTTGTAATATTCGATTTGGTGTTTGATTTAAACCATATAACTAATCAAAAATTTTTCTGTATTTATGCGATACTATATTAATAAAACGAACCACTTTGATGATTTTTAGCAAAGCCGTAAATAACAACAATAAACACCTCCGGATAAAGAATGCGTCAGCCATTAAAAAATGAAAATGGGACAAAATTTATCTTCCTTAATTATTTTGCAGCTGTTTTTCATTTCTCATTCATTCTCATTCTCTTCATCTCTTCATTCTCTTTTTCCCACAAGAATTTGCATTTTCTATTTTCAACCTGGCTGAAAGATTATTACCTAATTCAAATCTACCCCAAAAGCAAACTGTATTCGAATAATAATAATACATTATGCATATAATTTTAAAATTAAGTTTACCTTTTAAATATACATTGATGATGAAATGTTAATTGCTAGGGAGAAAGTGAAGGTAATTCGGCTTTTCCGTTCAAAAACATTACTAACACAAAAAACCAAATGACGAGAGTTCTTAAATACTGACGAATTTTCGAGTTATTAGAGTATAATTACGGAAGTAAGAAAACCGCCTGGATGAAAAGTGACTTTATAAATTGGGACGGCATCATTATCAAGTGAGGGTAAGTTTTAGAAAAGTTATTCTTGAAGTTTAATAACAGTTACCTGACAGCCATTCTCCTCCTCTTTAGATCTGCTGACTCCAGGATCTTCTTTGTCTTCAGATTTTAACTATTTAAAAACAATGACAGCAATGCCAGCCAGCAATAAAAACGACCTAAAACCTAAATCAACGCGATCGCAATTTTTTACAATCGCGGGGAGGGGGGGAATTTCCCAGAGGTTTTTATTTCTAACCAACACAGTTTAGAAGACGAGCTCAGATAAATAAAGTGTTTAAAATGAGGGTCCGGCCAACTCTGTTTCTGAATACAGCAAGGCTTCTCGGTGAATAAAATATATCCAAGGCTCCTTCAACCCTACTGGCCACCCCCTGAATAAAACATCCCCTGTCTTCTATAACCGCGCTTTTCCCCTTAACGAAATTTCTCGATGTTGAACTATTCGATCCTCGGTTACTCTTTCTCATAGGGGACTCCTTTCAGCCGATATACCAGGATATTGCGTCTGGTTTGAATACTGCAAGATTGTTCACCAAGATAAACGTGATCAAGATCATATCTGATTCGAAATACTTATATCTTGGCTTATAAAAAGTCAAAAATAACCGCGCAACATTAAAGCAATTTAAAAACACTATTTTCCGCTTGTTCAATTAATTATGTTTTTAAGAAGAAAAAAAATCAATGTCACGAATAAGATTCGAACTTATTCTTTCGAAAAATGGCAAAACGGAGGGAAAATTCAAAAGGTGCTGTTGAGATGAGAAGTTAGTAGGCGGGGGTATCGAAGCCACGATAGATCAAGTGGCAAGGTAGCGGCGTATCATGCCGAATGTCGTGGGTTCGAATCCCGCTCGTGACACTGACTTTTTTTTATCTCAACTTAAAACCTTAAATAATTGAGCAATTTAAAAAATAGTTAATATACATCAATATAAAGCGAACGCAATAAAAATATATACAATATGTTGCCATCGCAAGAAAGAGATTTCCATTGGAATTGCTAAGCTTCTATTCGCATCCCGTTAACCTTGACAGTTAATTCAAAATTTTTTAGGAAGTGAGAAATGGGGCAAAAAGTAAAAAGAATTATATCCGGGCTTTTCCGTTTTAAAAAGAATGTCCTAATATCCCAATAAGAAAAAAATATAAGAGCTAGAGAGAGAGAAACTGGAAAATTTCAAAAGAATGAGAAACTGGAAATTAATAAGATTTCATTATCCGACTGATCAAAAAACATATATGAATTAATTAATCTTTATGTAAGGTATTAGTTGAGGTAAAATTTCAGTGTAACGAGCGGAATTCGAACCCACGACCTTCGTCTTAAGCTTCGTGACACTTTTTTTATCTCAACCAACACCTGACATAAAGATTAATTAATTGGAAGTACTTTTAAATCACGTATCAGGATGCACAGGGTCATATTTGAAATTTAGAACTGGGCCTGAGGTACCCTGTAAATGTTTTCTACAAAAATGGTAAAAATTTTAAACTAAACTAAAAATATTAAACATATACATTTGTTTTTTGCTAGCATCATTGGTTCAGGAGAAATTCAGCTGGGCCATCGAAAAAAGGACACACTGTGTAAGTTTCAGTTTCAGATGAAAGAATTTTTAAAATCCCTAATTAACGCCTAACATGAAAAAAATTATATATTTTATTCACACATTTCGTTAAATTTTAATCAATCTCCAAAAAAAAAAACACTTTAGCCCAACATCATAAGGTGAGAAAAACAGTCAAATGTTAAGTTTAAATTTCAGCAGATGGTCAAAAAATAAATATTTAAAGAAAGAACATCCATGATTAAAAAAAAAAATCACATTGCGCCAAAAAATAAATAGGTTCGAATTGCACCGGATGTGCTAAGCATGAAACGAAATCCCAAGGAATACGGGATAAGCCGGAAATTTCCACTGTGAATAAATAAATCCCTCTTCGCACACTTCTTTTATACCATTAACAAACAATAAAACTCAAAAATACAAACTTCCCTAAAAAAGCCATCAACACATCGATTAACAAAAGAAAATTCACTACTACCCGAATACGTAATCAATGGCTTATTGTTACCTTCGTATCCGAGCAAAAAATAATCCCAAGCTTGGACATACCATTCAATTTCAATGGATGATTTTTACAATGAGAAACTATTTTATTAAACTAACATTTCGTAAAACATATTTTCCATTCTTGCAGCCTGCATAGAATCGAACTGATTTACTTTGTGGGTACATTCATTATGTCAAATTGATCCAAATTTATTTAACATTTTCTTACCACTCTTTTTTTTTTTTTTTTTGTTCTCCATGCAGAATAATAGTCCTTAGTAGAATTCACGTTATGGGAGTACAAAAAAGATAAACAAAACATAAAATCTGCAATTGTTGACTAAACGTTGTTTACGTTCCATGCTACAGTGGTATCTGATAAATGTGACATAAAATAAGATTTGCACAATCATAATTTTTCCCATTATAAATACAACCTTAATAGAAAATTTTTTAAAAAATCTTGAACAGTTGTAAAAGGAAAATCTACTTATACTGAAATGATAATTTTGTCTCAATGAAATATAAAAAAATCTATACAAACAACTAACTTTTTACCGCGGCGTTGTCCAGGGGATAATAAAAAGCGTTTTTTAACACATTATTTTGAATTCACTAGTTTTCGTGGTCCGCTTGACCAACTGATATCTTTTAATTAATTACGGTTTTTATTTGAGATAAAAAAGTTAATGTCACAAACGGGATTCGAACCCACGACCTTCGACGGTCGAGCAGCGGCGTATCAAGCCGAAGGTTGTAGGTTCGAATCCCGCTCGTGACACTGACTTTTTATCTCATCTAAAAGCCTTAAATTAATTGAATTTACATATGCAATATTATATTTATTTTGGATTACGTTGTATTAAATTGTAATTGTAGTCAGCGTTAAATCTATTGCAATCTCTTGTATATACAATGTTTTTTGATGATTCCATTTGGCACATATACCAACAACAAATCCCCCATCCTGTATTCTCCAAATTCAATCCGCATAATAGCAACGATTGACCTTGTGATTTGTTTATCACTACTGCAAAAGCCAGTTTAAATCGAAATCGCAATGATTTGAATAAGAATGGCAAAGAAAACAACACGCTAATTCTACAAGAGAGTCAAAAATTCAGATAAGATTAAGCATCCATTAAGCATGTCCACAATAAACAGCCTAATAGAAATAGAGGTATATAGAAAGCTCAGGACTACAGACGCTATGATACCAGCGGATTCTTCCCACCCATGGTCCCAAAAGGATGCTGGTATCGTTTGGCGCATAGACCGCAAGGATGACACGCAAAATCGTGAAGCGTTCCACATTTTTAAAGACCGAATGTTAAAACTTCCGCTAACATCTGTTAACTATAAAAGAGAATTAAAAACTATTAATACCATAGCAAAAAAACAAATGGGTATCAAAAAATATTTATTGATAGGTTGCTAGTTAAAAGAATAATAAAATTAACTTTAAACGAATCAACAATAGGACCCAGTCACTACACAAATGAATTGTAATGGTTGTGATATTAAATATATATAGGACAAAGCGGTAGAGAAATAAAAACAAAAGTAAAAGAACACTTGCCTAAATCGAACAAATTTTCGGAATTTAAGAACCGTCTAAAAAAAAAAAAAAAAAAAAAAACATAATTTCAATCCAGATCTAAATACATGAGTGTTACATAGTTTCAACAACGGGCAAGAACTAGTTTGGTTTGAGAAATTTGAAATTAAAAAATGTAAAATGTTGATAAATGTATTAATAATATAACAGATTTTGATATACCTCCCATTTTAAATATATAAATTGTACCAAACATCCAAATAATTAAAATAATTATTTTGATTGTTATTATTTTTATTCTAATATTTATTTTTGTTATAATTGCCGCGTTTCGCACGTTCAAATTGAGCGTCATTAAAAAATCAGCTATTAATTGGAACAAGTATCAAGTAAAGTAACAAGTATCACAAGAAATACGACAGCTTCCTACAAAGAAATCACCTCGTCATGATTTGATAACAGCTGAAGTTCTACAAGAACTTTTCAAAAAAGCAGTCGTCTTTCTGACTTCTTCATTTAACGCAATTTTGAGGACTACACACTTCCCCATACAATGGAAACTTTCGTAAATTAAAATGATCCCAAAGCACCATAAAAATTTAAGCTCCCCATCATCTTATCGTCCTATTAGTTTGTTACCCGTTCTTTCTAAATTATTCGAAAAATTAATTTACAAAAGAATTATCTCTATTGCTACTTCGAACAACATCTTACCAGATCACAATTTGGCTTTCGAACCCATCATTCCACCACTTCACAGGGTGACAGATTTCATTACTTCGTGTCTCGAGCAGAAACTGTACGCGACTGGAGTGTTTCTAGATGTTTCTCAGGCCTTCGACAAAGTATGACATGAGGGATTATTATATAAATTAAAATTATTTTTACCCCAGGCATATTATCCGATTATACAATCATACCTTAAAGAGAGATTTTTCGCAGTAAATCAGGGTACGGAGACTTCTGGGATGGAAGAAGTACTTGCGGGTGTGCCACAAGGGTCAATACTCGCTCCGCTGTTGTACACAATTTTTACTTCTGATATGCCCACAAATGAGAATACACTTACCGCCACAAACGCAGATGACACCGCCATATTAATGAACCATCTCTCTACTACACAAGCTTCACTCATGTTACAAAAACACATATCAACAATTGAGAAATGGAGCAATCTTTGGAAAATAAAGTTTAATCCCTCAAAGTCACAACATATCACCTTTACACTCCGTCGTGAGACTTGCCCTAGCATATACTTATACAATGAACCTATTCCACAATCCGACAAAGTTAACTATTTAGGACTTACATTTGATAGAAGACTAACTTGGAATTCACACACACGATTTAAAAAACAGACACTGAACAAACGATTTAAAATTCTTTATTACCTACTCAACAGACAATCAAAATTACCATTAAAATCAAAGCTTTCGACATACACATACCTACTCAAACCAGTTTGGATGTATGGGTGCCAAGTATATGGATCGGCCAAGTATTCCAATATTCAAAGATTACAAAGTTTTCAATCCAAAATTTTAAGATTAATTGTTTCTGCCCCATTTTATGTAAACAATAATACACTTCACAGAGATCTTCAAATCCCAACAGTTTTTTCATCCATCAAAACATATTACAGACGGTTTCATAGTAAATTACAAAATCACACCAACACACAAATACAATCACTCCATTCCCCACAATTACCACGTAAACGTCTGAAAAGAGTATGGATAAGAGACCTCTTAAATGATTAATATCATTTCATTAGTCCAGAGCGGCTGCCAGTGGGTAGCTTTCTCTATAACGCCCATAATGCCAAACACACAGTCTGAAATCCAATCTGCTGGTTGTATTTCATGCATGTACAGTTGTATTGTAGATATAAAGAAATGAAGTCAAAAAAAAAAATCGGAACGTCGCGTTGGCGGAGGTGTCAGCGGTTTCACATTGGCAATGCACGTCGAGAGACGTGGTTGTAGAAGTCCTTCAACCTGATGATGAGCTAAAAGGCTCGAAATCCGTCCGTTGCAAAACAACTTACTGTGAGTCTATCTTTTTAGAAAATATCGAACACCATACTCACTCCATCATTTAACATTTCTAAGATTAAGCATTATTCGTGATACAGCAAAATCATCAGAATTAATACTGAACAGTAAAAACTTTCAAACCATTACAAAACTGAACATATGCAACTTCACAACCTTTCGCTTTACAAAACTGAGAATGTTAATAAATTCAATCAACAAAACAACAGCATTCTCATATTTAATTTAAACTGACCGAGTTTGGTAAAAAACTGTTTAATAATATATTACGTAATTTATAATTGGTAATGTATATCTATAAATCAATATCGGTTTTTGTAGTCTTTATGTTTGTATACTGAATAAACAATCAATTCTGATTGTTCGGCTGATGGCTGACGGACCACATGCCGGTAGATCGTTCTCCTACCTACACTATTGTTGACTATAGTAAAAATTCTGTTTTACTATTAAATTTTATATCAGCGAAACTAATTTCGTAGTTTTGCAGACTATAACCTATTCAGTAATTTTTCCCAATATGGAGTGTTAGCGCGACCAAGTCACAATTTGAAAAAGGCGAGAAACGTGTATCGTACCGGGGGCTCAAGGCCCGACTGGACAGCTGACAGTTGACAAACAGATGTGAAAACGGACGCCACAAAATCCCTGAAATCTATTTCTTTTTTTAAAAAAATCTGACGGCCATTATTTCTATGCTCGTTTCTTTTTTTCTAAACTTGCTCGGCCCTGATAAAAACAAACTGTGAAAGTTTCACGAAAGTCGGTTCAGTAGTTTTCGTTTTTATCATTAAAGCGTAAATTCAATTTTGTATATATACAACTACAAATCATTGTAATAAGTAAATTTATTCATATATGCAGAATATGTCATTTGTAACTCTTGCCCTTCACCCTGAAACCTCGTCAATGATTAGGTCTCAAGGCCTTCAAGGAAAGGAGATTTAAAAAAAAGACGTACCGTGTATATAAGTAAACAAAGCTTGATTAAGGTACGTCCTTTTTTTTTCTTTTTTTTATATTTTCTTTTCTTGAAGGCCTTGAGACCTAATCATTGAGTGAAGATTGACGAGGTTTCAGGGTGAAGGGCAAGAGTTACAAATGACATATTCGGCATATATGTACATATTACTTATTACAATAATTTGTATGTCAAATATCAAATAAATATAATAAAAACGTGTAAGATTTTTGTGTTGTTAATTATTTTAGCCCATTATTATTTAAATTTAAAATGTTTACTCCTATTTCATTGACGATTTTCAGACATTTTTTTTACTGAAGTAAGTGCAAGTAGCAGTAACTAACAAGATATAAAATAGAAAGACATGACAAAAAAGTAGATTCACAATAATTAAAATAATTTTTAAATATATATTTGTCACAAAAAAAAACAGGCAATATTTAAAACTTGTAACGGCTGTTTTCTAAACGGTAAAATACGGTGAAAAGAGTTTAACACATCCCGGGCAAATATTAACCGTAGAACGACCGGCCCGTTTAATTCATATGTAGGTCGGCATGTTAAGCGACAGACAGGTAACATCTGTCTCACCCCCAACTCATCTTTGCCCTCAAAGCCCTCGGTGGGTTCTCTTTCCGAAGTTTCGACATGTTTTGAAGACATCGTAAACAAGGGCCGAGGGCTAACTTTCCTCCCGTTTAGCGTTATTAATGGGCCTGTTTTGACTCGTTCCACTTCACATTCCAAAATCCTGAAACGACGGGCTAACAATCAATTCTGTTGATCTAAATCATTTGGCATTTGAATTTAAGATTTAGGCGCCTGGGGGAAATGATTTATGAGCTTCGTGTTATCTGCAAGTAAACACAAAAACTTCAAAAGTAATTTTCTTGGATTATTTCATACAGTTCACTTTATAAACTCCAGTTTCAACAAGGAAAACAAAAAAGACTACCTTCACAGAAAGTACTTTTTATTTTAAAACCCAATTCTCAGAGTATTTATAGAATTACTGTTTTATTTCCAAAAAAAATCTCTTATTTTCAAAAAAGATTAGATCAAAACGTTTGAACTCAAAAGAATCTTGACAATAATGAAAGTTTGCGTGTCTCTTTTCTATAAAACAAAGCCCCAATTAAAAACGTGTAGGAGTGGAAGAGTACCCTGTATATCACAATTAATTACGGTTTTTAGTTGAGATGAAAAAAAAGTTAATGGCACGAGAGGGATTCGAACCCATGACCTTCGGCTAGATACGCTGCTGTTCTACCACCTGAGCTATCGTATAGTGGATCGAGGTCACGATAGCTCAGGTGGTAGAGCAGCAGCGTATCTAGCCGAAGGTCATGGGTTCGAATCCCTCTCGTGCCATTAACTTTTTTTCATCTCAACTAAAAACCGTAATTAATTTTGATATATTAATTGGTCGAACGGACCACGAAAATAGTGAATATTACCCTGTATAATTGCATTTTATGGCTACAACTAGCTTTACTAATTTAACGATAAATCGCAAAATAACAGATTTATCGTCACATTTATAGAAAATAAATACAAATTCACCAAACCGTAATAATCAACTAAAATCAATTTAGTTATGAAAATCTATCATTTATGATAAAGCGAAAAACATTTTCATTTTCAGTCTTTACTTATTGCACAAGAATAGATTCCGAGAACAAAATATCCGGCGAAACGTGGTTATTGAATACCCGGAGATGGATGGAGGGTAACCAAACGACGGACGAGACTGGTAAGGCCAGGACGTCACGATTTCCAGATTTAACCACCGATGTTGGGAGGGGTCGGTGCCCGCAACAGTTTAGGCGTCGACACGGCGCTCATCACTATGAGTTAAAAATCACGGGTTCGAATCCAGTAGACATACTTACAAATGTGCGTTTTTTCAAATACATCAACACCCCGAGGGTTGTTATGACCTCTGCTGTTACGAACCCTCGTGGGAAAAAATTTTTTAAACTTATTCACTCTGACACTAAAATGCAATAAAACAACTTGCTTAAATGAAAGTGGCAGCGTTCGAGGCCCGATCAGCCTAGAAGGTACTGACTCGTAGAAAAAGGGCAATCCTTACTCGGTTGAGAATAGGCCATGCGAGGTTGAAACATGGACGTTTACAGTTGGGTTAAAAACGGATGTGTCCGGCTTGAAAAGAAAGGTTGCTCGATGTGTCTCATTTCATTGAATGGTGCCATTCCGAGGCTCCATATACAGGACACGTAGGAAAAACCATACGATATGACGTGCTTGAGGATGGCAGTTGCTCTCTTCTTGGAGGAAGCAAGGATGTTTTATTGTAGATAGTACTTTACAGATATCTCATCTTGCGTTTCTTTGACTACATTAAAAAGTGAATGTATTTATAAGCGTAAATGGTACTGTGAGAGACCGATGACGGAATATTTAATCATGGACTCTGAACCGGATTAGTTATATATATATATGATATATGTTGAGGGTGATGAAAGAATTACAAATACTCAAATATTAGAGCGAATAGTTTTAAATATACAAACTGATTGTGTTGGGCGAGATATCCTAGATGTTGATAGACCCTAGAGACCTGACGACCTAGGCTGACCTTGGATAGCTAACACTCGGGAGTAGGTGATTCTCGCGCCTTCTTGTAATCTTTATTAAATCTCAGCTAAAAAGTTAAACGCTTTTATGATTTTAAAAGTTTAAATAAAAATACTTTTCAAACTAACACAACTGCCACTCCTTAAACTTAAATTCAGAATCAACTTTCAGGAAGGTTGACCTAGTTGCAAAAATATAAACTTCAAACAAAACCCCTTCCCGAATAACTTCCTTGTGGATCATTTTACATCAAAATGGTAAGATCTTGGAGGTAAAGAATAATAATATCCAACTGTATGTAATTTGAAACTAGATCATCAAAAACAGACTCAAGGATATATAGTACATTAGAAGCATTGACAAAAATTTAGTATTTGTATTCACCCCTTAATTCACACATTTAATACTTCACTCAGATGCGCAACGAGTGAAGCACAATTATAAGAAAATATAGGAATTTATAAATTTTATCCATTAGGACTAACTTACAACAATCTGTAAGTTAAAACGCTGTTAAATGTCGTACGGCAATGTCCAAAGGTGAGACGATTTAATTTTCTCAAATAAAAGTCTCAATGGGTCTACTCGAATATATCACCACCCACCATTCTGCCGTTCCGAGCCGCCTACCCTTAAATTAAAAATGATAAACATTCCACTTTCTTATGATGTAATTAAGAGTAAGGTTAATTAAATCCTGTAAGGTGAAAACGGAGAGTGGGCTTAATGAAGGGAAGAGCAAAAGGATTGGTTCCTCAGAACCTCTTTCTCAACAGCCCGAACTTCTCCATGGGATTAAATATGGGAAATAAATGGTTATTAGTTCGGATTAATTATTCAAGTCTTTTCTTTTTAATCTTTAAAGTTGATGATCTCCCATCCCTTCTGCCAGAATGATTAATCAAAAGAATTTTCATAATTCACTTCCCTTTTTTTTTAATATGTGCATTTTTTCGTTGCTTAAAGGTCGCAAGTACAATAGCTTCACCCCCTCACTGTCTTATTCTTTCTTACTCTTCTTACCCTCTCCTTTCTCTTATTTTCTTGGTATCTCTCATGCTTTTCTCTCTCTCTCTCTCTCTCTCTCTCTCTCTCTCTCTCTCTCTCT
>CM077111.1:4849179-4865388 GCA_039619505.1 Cimex hemipterus | reverse complement strand
TCTCTCTCTCTCTCTCTCTCTCTCTCTCTCTCTCTCTCTCTCTCTCTTACTTTTTCTCACACACTTTCTATTTCACTAACAGTATTGTTTAAACTTTTTGCGTGCGTTGTGCTATAGTGAGAGAATTAATTAACTATTAGTTAGAGCGGTTTGAGTAATTAGATAAATTAATTCCTGCCATACATATTTTCTACCATCCATGCTGGACGGCTGAACATCCAAAATAAGTTTGCTTTCGCTTTCAAACCACAATCCACTTGTTAATACTATTCTCTATGAAAAACGTAATATAAAGCAGAATATAAAAAATACCGCGATGTCGAGCAAATTTTTTTAGCTGTGTATTTGGTTGAAATGTTATGTTTGTGAATGATGTTGGGGTCTCAATGGAATATTGAGTACCACAAAAATTGATTAGGTATTGAGTAGTAACAATGTGTATATTTGAAATGAGCTGTTTAAACGTGTGAAAGTTTAAAAATTTCATGACGGACGACGTCTTACAATTTCTATCGGAAAGCTCCGAAAATCGCTAATCTTTGGTTCTGCCAAACCAAGAGGAGAACCCAGTTTAAAAAGAGAAGTAAGCGTAATAATGATTATTTGGAGATCGTGAGGTAGGACGTAGGTTTTAGAAAAACATATTCTTTATCATGCTAACGTTTCGAACTTTATTGAGATCATCTTCAGAGCCTGGGATTTATAAATATTAATAAAGGAGAAAACTCACTTGGAGATAATTTTTGCCCTTAGGTTGAATTATAAATAAACTTTATTTTTAAATACAAACGCAAATGTTTAAAATGTTTAAATTATTACCGAATAATGTAAACTCTAGACCAGAGTGTTTTATTTGAGAAACACTCCGGCCCTGCTTTTCTCCTCTCAGACGGCCAAATATTAGCGCCACCCCTTTCATATGACTTATGTGGTCAATAACCCATCCCTCTTCGTTCCCATTTTTTCCGTTCGGAAGATAATGGACTTTCTGGTAATTTTTAATCCGGTATATTGAAGAAGAAAAGTGCTATTGTTTATTATTATTTTATCTAGTTGGCCAAATAAAACTTGGTCTCTTAGTATCGAAAAATCTGTCCTTATTTTGGGATATAAATTATTAGATATTTTATCTTTTTTCACTGATTTAGATATAAAAATAGTATATTTTCGGGCAATTTGGTATCAAAAATTAATACTGCTTTAACGTTTTCCTTGCTTTTCTACCTTAATATCTTCAGTGAGTACCTCTTTTCATTTAAACAAATTTTTTTCTGTAAAAATGTCTCTAAGGGGTCTTCATAATCCTTCAAAAATTTTGCTGTGTGTATATATTTTTATGATGATTTTGGATCGGACATTTTTGTACAAACCAATCAAACTCCCTAGGGAAGTTCAACTCGGTCTTTCAAGCTCAAACAAACGCCATCAACGCTAATACCTTAGAAAATCTTAAACGAGGTTACATGAACCAAAAAAACCTTATGAGTTCGAATTGCTAAGCAGCTATTAAATCATAACCAGGCAAAAAACACACATCAGTGAATGCATGCAAAATGCATAAAACCTGCGGAAACGCAGCAACCTGATGGCATCATGGGTTCCTGGAAACGAGGGAAAAAATCAGACAAATTGGCCAGAGAAGGATCTGCATGATTATACTATTGTCCGGACCGTATTCTACAGATAACAAAAACAAACACATACCCGCCTCCACCACAGATCACAGAACTATGCAGGTGCTAGAAAAAGTCTATCCTAAAACAACCCTCACTGATAATGGCAAATTCACTGCCCCTGTTAGTGAGCGCTAAGCTCAGAGGAATCACAATTTACCAGTCACTGTCATCTCAGAAAACATCTACACAATTTAAACTCATTTCTAGGTGAAACAATGTGAAAGAGGAAACAGTCACCCGTATCGTTTTCTGACGCGAAACAACCGCTCAATGGAGAGATTAACTAGAACACAGCGAAACCAAGGGAAAGGAATTGTAATAATGACAGTTAATCTAGTACTTCTAAGGATAAGGGTAAAGTCAATTGGGCTGATTAATAACTGGAAAAGTTCAACAAGCCGAAAAATTGCACCGATTGAGGAACAACCTCCATTTCCTAGTATCTTCTTATTTTTTATGACTAATTTGTTAACGTAAAGTTGCAATAAGAAATTAGAAAATAAGAAAACCTGAAAAAAAATTAAATGTCAGCGAGAAAGATCCTGGAAAGAAAATGGAGAGGATCTGCAATGTCCTTTACATATTTTTCTGATCATATGTAATACGGATTAGTAAAAACTGTTTTATGTTTTTTCAGGAACTTACAACAATTTCCAAAATATCGCCCTATTATATCGATATCGATTGGCCATTTCATTTGTTGCGGGGAATCAAATGGATTACACGGCATTTGAAAAATGGCAAAAATGCGGGAAAATTCAAAAAGTGGGGTCGAGATGGGACGGTAGTGTCCGAGAGGATCGAGGTCACGTTAGCTCAAGTGGTAGAGCATCGCCGTATCTAGGCGGAGGCCGTGGGTTCGAATACCGCTCGTGACACTGTTTTTTTTATCTCAACTTAAAATCTTAATCAATTGAAATATATTAATTGGTCATGCGGATCATGAAAACTAGTGAATTTTTTACGAATTTTATTCTTCTTGCATTTTAATAAAATCTTCTAAATTTATATAGATATTTTCTAGTTCTATTTGCTTGGCTTCATTCATTTCTTTATCTAGAATCTTAACATCAACGAAATTAATTTTATGGCAGTTTTTCTTGCATGTCGCTTTTATTCTTTACATCTATTTTGTGTTGGTTAACTCTTTATACAAAAACTGTGCAGTTTTGCCAATTTACTAGGTTTTATTAAATCTTATATGCGAAAAAATCGATCTTTTGTAATTTTACTATTTCAACTGAAGCGGGGAGGCTGGTAATAATTAAAGGATATTTTTAAATAGCGTAAGCTCCTGAAAAAAATCATCTAAAAATATCTTAAAACAAGCAAACAACCAAGAAAAAAACGAGAATAATATATAATAATTAATGTGATAATAATGAAACCGAGGCATAATTTTATGATGTATTCAATGTATTAAGATTGGGTAGTGCTTTTTGTTCCACTAATTAATCATAAAGAGGTTACATCTGGATAAATTTGGTAGTACTGATGTCAGCGAAAATAATTGTTCAGTGCTTAGTCAGGATTTAATTATAATCCTTCAGTAATTTATCGTTCTCCACGGATAAATTAGTAATAGCAGTAAATTATCCTTCTAGATCATTGAGTAATTTGTGAATCCCGTTTACGTCACGGATGAAAAACGAAATCCTCGTTGTATTGTTGATTTCTATTTTGTTGTAAATGTCCTGCTTTTTCCAGCAGTATATTACGATCAGTTTTTCCAGGCCGTGTTATCCAGGTGGGGACGACAAATACCGGAGAGAAGGAATTCCGTTTGAGGGAGGAGAGGCTGCCGCCGACGTGAAGGAATTACAAAATTGATTGTGCCGATCACACATAGCGGGTTTATAAGAAAAGGAGTATCTTTTATTGGATTTTGTACTTTTCGGCCCCTGACGGAACACACACATTTATGACATGGCTTAAATAAAAATCTGAAATATGGAATAACCTTTACGGACGAACCGAACACGTTTTTTTTCTTCTTAAAACAGTCGAAGTTCAAGAACTTCTGTTTCGTCAAATAATTCAAAACAGAAAAGGATAAACGTGCTTCACCAGAGATTTTCCCTTATTTTAAATGTAAACCTTGCTTGCTTTCTAGCTTGAAATTACTGTAATTTAAGAAGCCTTAATTGGAACACACCCATGAAACAAAAAAGGCAATAATTGAACGGAAGATAAGGACAACTCAGATGCCGTCTTGCATCCAAATCTGTATGAGTATACACAATAAATTAACAATAATTAGACAGTAATTTGATAGACTTAGAAAGCTACCTGGCCAATCCAAACCAAAACTAACCAAACCATCCACAAAGACGGACATGATTCAAGCACAATCCAACAACTTCCAAGCTTCGGCATCCCACCAAAACAATCCTCAACGCCATGAAAAGACATGGCCTCAAACTTTCACCTCCAAAAACCAATCGTTATACTCAACAAGGTTATCCTCCAGTTTTATGAGTGTTGCCTGTGGTGCCTCCATGAATTTTATGGCGTATCTCATTACTGAGACAACGATGCACCAGGATTTCGATTCTTTAAGGATCCCATGTATAAACTTGGAGATGCTGACCTAACCCTAGCAAGTATTGTCAGAAGAAGAAGAAAAAACATCGGAACATGTCCTTTTTAGTGTGAAGGCCTGTGCTTCATTCATTCATACTCTGGATAGAAGAAAGCCCAATACCTGAAGAAAACGCAGCAGAACACTTCGCAAGATTTTCTGATCTGGTGAGGTGTTAGGAGTGTAGTGATGGTCTTCTGGAAGGATCCTACTGTCTCCGGAGGCATACGTACAGACATGGAGCAACTGACCTAACCCTGAGCAGGTATTGTCAGAAGAAAGGAACATCGGAACATGTCCTCTGTTAATGTGAAGGCCTATACAGGCTGGGGTCCATACTCTTGGTAGAAGAAAGCCCAACACCTGAAGAAAACGCAGCACAACTCTTCGCAAGATTTTCTGATCTGGTGAGGTGTTAGGAGTGTAATTATGGTCTTCTGGAAGGATCCTACTGTCCCCGGAGGCATACGTACAGACATGGAGCAACGGACCTAACCCTGAGCAGGTATTGTCAGAAGAAGAAGTAGAAGAAACATCGGAACATGTCCTCTGTTAGTGTGAAGGCCTCCGCAGGCTGAGATTCATACTCAAGAAAACGACTGAAGGAAACACTGCTTAAGGATACATTTTTAATTTATGACATGTACGTCGGCTATGTACCAACAATGGAGGGCTCCCCTTCTCCATCTACATCAGCGGTTCCTTAGTCACTACCAACCCATTGTTAAACGTATAAATTTTTAAATGTTTTCTAAGCACATGTTTGACCAATTTTAAATCAAAAATGTTCGTGATCGCATATTAAAGAAAGTTAAGTTTTGTATTATTGGCGATGTTGGTTAGATGTGCATGCCATGTTTATTTGATTAGCTCAAGGTAATATTTTCACAATTGTGTACTACTTTTTTAATACTAGCTCAACTCTGTTTATGCATGCATACTCCATAAACCTGAAAAAATTGAGTTTAATGCAACCAACCGAACTGTTTTATTTCATTCTGATAGAAAATGATGAATTTTATCTATTTTTTTCGAAAAATCCAGACTTTAGCAATTGGAATTTTTTTAAAAAACTGAACCATTTGTGAATTCTGCATTACAATTGCTATAAGAAATTTATGGAGTTTAGTGACTGTAAGTTAGTGATTATTTGGATATCGTGAGGTCTCGTGAGCCCTGAAGATGATCTCAATAAAGTTCGAAACGTTGACACGATTAAAAAAATTTCTCTGAAACCTACATCACACCAGATCGCACCTCAAGATCTCCAATAATTTTTTATAAGAAGGAGCTATTTTTAATCTTAACAGATGCCGATATGTCCAAAATGAAGGATTTTAAAAAGCAGAAAGTTTTGATAAATTTCCACAAAAAACTGTTTTTCAACGAGCGTATTTCTATGGGTGCGAAACATCATAAAAACATTTCATATAATAAGATTTCTTATGGTGTACTCGAAGTACTAAATATGTCAACCCTTCAACTGTAACCGAGATAGTTCAAAACAGTGGTTCAATCCTATTAATTTAACAGAAAAGTAGCTTATATTTTATTATTTATTTTGGTGTTAAATTTACACTTTAGAACCACGTTTTTAACATTCCCGGTTGATTTTACCATTGAAGGGTTTACCGGACCACCCTGTACTTGTGGTACGTACGTTCGTACATTTATGTGCGAACCGCGAAAATCATCCAATTTGGTGCTTTGGTAGCTCGGGTTTTATTTTATCCATAAAAAATCTTCTTCGAGAATCGAGCGGCATTCCTATATCGATTCTTATATGTTGACCCAAAAATAAGCGTTCATTGGGGGTGCCGGTTGCCGCAAGGTGACATGGTGCTCATCACTGTAAGGCAATGGTCCAAGGTTCTAATCCGGCGGCCCTGCATTCGAACCAGTCATACTTACAAATAGCCCTTTTTTTCATGCATCTGAGGGTACATATGACTTCTGCTCTTGCGAACCCTCCGCATTTGGGATATTCGCAGAGGTCGGCCAGTCGATGTGCAGACCTCGCCCTGGGCGAACCGCCTCAGTAATCATGGTAACGCGGACGCCAGGAACTTATTTAAATTGTATTCCATGGTTCTTCAAGAACAAATTAATTAGCTTATAAAGCTAAATTATTTGGACAGCATGAAAATGATAAATACTTTTCTGATAATTGATTTCTGATCTCCGGCCTTTCGGTTTCAATACAATTTTCTAAAATCACATGAATCCGAGGTTTAAGTCTTGATCACATCATGTATTAATTAATTAATTAATAACAATTATCTTCTTTATGTTTGGACACAAATAGTGTTTTTTATCACTGTATCAATCGAAAAAAATTACCTTCTGAATATAATAGGTAAACCAAAAGGATAAAACAATTTCTTCACATTCTAATAAATAAAGTTACAGTTTCATTTTTATTTTGATAAAACTAAATCTATTTTTTTCCTTAAAGCAAAAATGTCATTCTAGAAAGAACTTTATAACTTTGCCGTCGTTCTAACGCCGGCTTATTAATTCAAATTAATTATTTTTAAGAAGGTGTTTTTGCGCATTCCAAGGATGAGGGAAAACAAAAGACCAAAAAAAGCGAGAATGAAATATTCTTCGTCACGTTTAATCAATAACTCGGCCTGTTAAAATAAACTTCATCCCGGGAGACTCGTCCCTGTAGCAAATAACAATTCAAGGAGTAAGATTAAATCGTTTTATTTTTTAATTGCCAAAGATGAAAAGTTGACTCTTTTGACGAAATGTTGACAGTCGATTGTGCATATTAATAAACGGGCAAAAATATTTGTAGGATATTCATCAAGCATTTATATAATTTAATTTGACAAGTTTTATATAAATTAAAACCAAAGCCCTTAGAAAAATTAACGGTATTTCATAAATTATTAAAAACGTAATTGAAAAAAATGTATTTATTAGTAAAAACATTTTTTCCGAATATTTATTTTTATCCTATACATGAATAATCCACATTACAAATTGTTCTAATGGCAGAAAAATCCCGTTATCGGCGTTCACGAAGGGAGGGCACGGGGCGATCGTCGTTTGAGGTAACGAGGATGGGTTTGGGATGGGAGAAAGTGAAGAGGGCCTGCTTGAGCATTAGGGTTAGGATGAAAGATTGGAGTGAAGCTTGAAGAAACGGAGACGGACCAGTTCCTTGACAAAAGTAATGTTAAGGTCATTGTGGATAATGAGATGGTGACAAAGTAAGGACGTAGAGAAGTTTGGACGTTAGGTGGCTTGATGGTTCCCCACTGGTCCACTTGTATGTCCAAATAGGTCGAAAATTTTATTTTCGGTTTTCGTAGTTGTCGAAATCGTTTTTTTATTTCTTGTCGCTTGAGTCTCGTTTGAGGATTCCATGTCAGTCTACTGTCTAATTACAACCCTAAGTATTTTATTTGTGTAAATTGTTGAAGATCTTCATTGTTGAGGGAAGGTTGTTTGTTTAGCATGAGCATAATTTGGATACTTTTGTCCTTGTTCAGCTTCATTGTACAAGTTTGGCCCCATTCTTCAATGAGCTTATTATGATTGGAAATGGCTTGAGTAGGATGGGATTTGGTAGAATAACAGTGTCTCCGCCTAGGTTGTAAGGATCAGCAGGATGGGATCAAAAATGCTACCTTGTAGGACGCCGCCTGGATCAGTATGACGTCGGAAAACACGATAGCACATCTTTCTCTGAAACAGGGTTCAGTCAGAAAGAATTTTAGGTTTGGTAAGAAGGAGTGGAAAGGAACTTAGTTTGGAAAGACCTCATCAGACCCTGCCAAAATTATGAGACATGGCCGAGCGGTTCTTCAAAGCTGAGGAATTTCGTTGGATTGAGTCGTCTATGATAATCAAAAAAATATTGCATACTGGCCGAGGTTTCGGAGTATTATAGAAGTTATAAGATCGTATCCGGTGAATTTTTTACTTGGGGTACTTGTGAATATATTTTCTTCAGAAAGATTCAAAGGACTAATAAAAGGACAAGGGGAAGAAATGAGGTATGAAGATTTTGCCTTACTTGTGCATATTGTGTTGCTTATACAGGATGAAGTGTAAAGCTGTGGTCAAAACGGGTAGTGAAAAGGTTGGTCTTTACCCCGTTGTTCCTCGCCCAGGGCGCCATTATTTAATTTGAAAAATCAACTGTTAATACCTTTTTTGTGGCAAAACAGATAGAGTTATCCTGTTGGAAAGTAACTCAAGGAATACGAGTGGTAGGTGGAGAATTGGATATGCAGTAGAATAGCTCAATAACTTTGAAAGTTGAAATAGAATAACTGAAAAAGTTCGACAGTTCGACTATCGGAAAAATAACGAAATTGGTTTTTGTGTTAAGAAAAAATGAATATGAATCGAAAAACCTTGCTTAGGTTGTGAACAACGCATTTTAGAATGGAATGAAAATTGTTGGATTTAATGCTGTATATTGTCGGAAAAATGTACCACTGCTTCTTCTATGTCGTTTGCTCTTTTCGTTAGAGAATTTAGGTTTAGAGAGCCACTTATGACTTTACCCATTATAGGCAAACTAGCTTGATGGGAGGATGATGGGAAATTATGTCGTTTTTCAGACTTTGGAGTCATTTCAATTAGAGAAAATTTCTAATAACTGTTAAAATTTTAAAACAACATATCCCGTCAACATTTAGAGACATCCAATGTGCAAAACTAAACCGAAATTTATACCAAACAATCGATCGAGTGAATTAAATAATATTATCCTGAATAAAGTCTAACCTCTGCCAAAAAAAAGAAGCGAAATAAATTTATCTCTTTGTAATGCTGGATAAAATCTTCATTAATTTTCTTTTCCATTAACTTGATGCTTTCGTAAGATGTTAAGGTTTAATATCATACATGAATGATCAAAAGAAATATAGTAATGGATACATTAAAGAATCGGAATTTTTCGACGCGTTTTTTTTTGTATCAAAATAACGAACGCACCGCACCGGCCAACCATCTCTTTTAACTGGGTTTTGCATTTATTCATAAAAATTAAAAAAATATTCAGTAGATATCATTTCATTCTGCGATAAAAACCAAAACAAAACATTACAAGCCTGATCGTAAATAAAATGTTCATTATTATCGTTCAATTAATTAAGGTTTTTAGTTGAAATAAATATATTATTTTTTTTGAAAAAGAACTCTATTTGGCTTTGTAAAACAAAATATACTGTTATAACTTAATAATAATACCGCTCGACCAATCTTACAATTATTTTTAGTTAAGATAAAAAAGTCAGTGTGACGAACGGGATTCGAACCCACGACTAACTTCCCATCTCAACCTTACTTCACTTGTCGCCGAGAATCGAATTGATTACACGAAACTTGAAAATTGGCAAAAAGGAAGGAAAATTCAAAAGGTGGGGTTGAGATGGGAAGTATCGGAGTGGATTGTGGTCACATCTCAAGTAGTGAAGAAGCGGCGTATCTTGCCGAAGGTCATGGGTTCGAATCCCGCTCGTGATATTGACTTTTTTTATCTTAACTAAAATTAATTGAAAGATTGGTCAAGCGGTATTATTATTAAGTTATAACAGTATTTTTCGCTTTACCAAGCCAAATACAGTTCTTTAAAAAAAAAAAATAATATATTACTTGTATAATTTTTAACAGGCAAATAAAAATGTAAAGTTATATAAATTAAATAAATTATATCTACTTATGTGGAAAAAAAAAACAATTGGCCATGTAACATTAATTTTTGTTACAATGGTTCGCAACAGCAGAGGTAACCTCAAGGTGCCGGTCTTTTTGAAAAAAAAAACAAAAAACAGGGCCGATGGATTCGAACCCGGGCCCTTATCCATGCAGTAATGAGCGCCGTGTCAACGCCCAAACCACCGACGCCGAAATGAACTTTAATATTCAATGAACTACTAAAACAATTTTTTTACTAAAAACTAGTTTATACAAATGGCAATTTTAAAGTGTAGCCTTGGAAAAGTATCCAATTAATTTTTTCCAATCTTTACCATTTAAAATTGCAAATATGGTTTCTCTATACGGAATTTCAAATCCGAACCATTTTTTTTTTCAAACTGGCAATTTTTCAACAATTAGGTAAAAAAATGATAAGAGATCTCCAATTAAAACAAAATATTATCACTTCGATAGTGTATAAAACGTTTGTATTCAACATCATGTTCTATATTTTTTACAATCATTAGTTCAAGTTTTGGTCGAATTAATATTTAAACGAACATGCATGTATTTAGCGGTGTTTTATAGAAAGATAGAAATGCTACATCACTGAAATTCTACTTGTATATTCAGAATAAGCTGGCAAGTCTGTGCAAAAAAAAATCCTCATGCTTGGAATAATCGTTGTATCGTGCGGAAAGGAAACTCCCAAAAATCCACTGTCCATTTTTATGAAGTATTAACAGAAGTAATCCGTTGTAGAAGAGGAGGATTTGTTTAAAAAAAAAACTTCAGTTTTATAAAGGTATACGTGGCAAAAAAAAAGGGGGGGCTGGAGCATTTCCCTTCCGAAATTACTTTATACATAAAAGAGAAGGAAATAGTCATTCCGCCACCCCCGTCGGGAGAAGTATCCAAACGGGAATAAAATAAGTTGGGGCTTCGCAAGAGCCGAATCTTGGTCATGACAAAAGAGCCCTGTCTGACTGGGTAATAAGTGGACTTGAGTAGACCATTTAGCATCAGAAGACGTTTCCCAAGTATTATTATAAAACTAAATCAGTACGGTCTCGTTTTTTTCATTTGGCAAAAAAAAGTTAACATTTCTCAAAGTTGATAAACAATCAACCCTTAGTCTTTATTAACCCGCGCTGTTCTTAAATAACCAAGAAGCCCCATCAATATTGAATTTTATAAATTTTCCAATTTATTTTTTACTCGTTAACAAACTCTCAGTATTAATCTGATATATAAATTGAGACTCTTTTAAACTTTGATTTCGCCGAAAGTGTTGCAATACCGTTTACAAAAGATTTACCCAATTGCCTAGTTCTTAGGGCCTTTTCTAACTTTCGCTAAGTGAGGGATACTTTGTCTTTTATAAAATGTCACTGTTTATTTGCCACTTCTTCGCCCTTAATAGAAAATATCAGTCAAGAATTAATTGATATAAAATATTTATGTGTCTTTTCACACCTGTTCTTGGTCTACATGGCATGTGGAACGACAATTCAATTAAATCGGAAGAAACAATTTTTATACAATAATTCCTGTTATACTGAAAGGCTTAACTTCCAACTAAGAGTTAAAACCTCTTTGCAAAACATTCTTCATAACACGATCGATTGAAAAGTCAGGCTATGCCGGGATTTGAACCTACAGCCAGTAATAACAATCTCCACGAATATTTACAGTATTCGGCCGGATAAAAAAAAAAAAAAAAAAAAAAAAAAAAAAAAAAAAAAAAAAAAAAAATTGCGGCTTTGGTCTCTCTTACGTCGTTTATTGAGAAGAACAACATACTTATCTAACCACCCTAAGTGAAAAACAAATTAATTAATTAAATTTTTACCCCTTTTTAAAATGTTTGTTGTCAATATATTGTACTTCATAGCCAGTACAACTTTGAAATTTTAAAACATAGCTTATTTTTTACGTACTGTTTTACAGGATTTTTTTACGCTGAAAACGATGGCGTAATCTGATGTTAAATTAGACAAATTGACAGAATAGAAAAGAAATATCTTAATATTGTTTTTAGTTTATCATAAAAGTTCATAAAATCGGCGCGTCAAGCGTAAGTAAACAACTTTACTTTCTAAATATAATTACCTATTTTTTCACGCATTTTGAAACTCTTTTCCATTCTAAAAACGTATGCCAGAAACTTAAAAATTCATCATCATCATCATTTTAATTAACTAATTAATAATCTATGTAAGCTAGCTAAAAAAGGAAAAAATTGCAAATGAAATTGGATCCAATATAAAAACTGAATTTGTGTTAAATTTTCAACCATATTTTCTTATATTTCAACTTTAATATTGTAGTTTAACTTCTGATTTTTCATTTTTGAAAGTGGGATAATAGGTCATCTCAAAAAAACCATAACTGATTTTTATCCACAAATTATTTTAATTTATTTTAATCCTTCCTCAGTGAGTCAACGTAATGGTTAAAACAGTGGTCGTCAGTCATTGATATTTTATAACAGTTTATTTTATTTTATTTTTAAGTGCCAGTGTGGTATAATATTTAAGTCTTTCAGACACCGAACAAACGTTTTAACATTTTGAACCTGGCCAGACTAGTTAACTTACCTGAGGAAGGATTAAAATAAATCCGAAACGTTGGGGATAAAAACTGGTTATAGTTTTTTTTTTTTTTTTTTTTTTTTTTTTTTTTTTTTTTTTTTTTTTTTAATGACCTATTATCCCGTCTTCAAGAAGGAAAAATCATAAGTTTTTAACCATAATTTAAAAAAAACGATCAATTAAAATCACCGTTTATCGAAAATTTAAATAAATGAAAGTTGGCGTTTTTATCGACCAGACAGTAATCACATTAGGATTTTTTGAAGTATCTTCATAAGGTTTCTTTTATGAAGTAGACTTTTTTGGGCTCACCATGATTTTCATGAATAATGTCACCATTCTCAGGGCCTATTTATTGAAAAATACAACCATACCAAACCAGTTAGTTACAGTAAGATACTGAAAAAGTACATTGTTCTTGAAAAATTATACTGTTTTTAATTTGAAATCTCACTGCTAATGTATGTGTATTTATCAATAAACAGGCCTTGAGGATAACGATTTCAGACGATGGAAGCTTGGTAAACGCAAAAAGTCTACTTCATCACAAAGACTTTATGAAGATAACTCAAAAACTTCTAATTTAAATACATATTGCATCAAATTTTGTTAAAATAATTTAACCATTATTACTTTCTCAAAGTAAGTACTGTTTCAGGAGCTATCCTAATTCGCCTGTTATATGATTGGCTCAGAGAAAATTTTCTAAATTGAAAACATCACTTTTTAGGTAATCTTTGCAGCTTTAAATAATCTGATTGGCCAGTTTTATGAGTCAGCGTTGTTGAAATATTTTATCTCGTAAAGTTATTATTAAAAAAGTTGTGTTTTGAAGAGTTTCAAACATTTCCCGAAGCTCGAAATGCTCAGATGATATTTCCCAATAAACGATTTCAAAACTTTTACAAACTATTCCACTGCCTCGCGAGTATCGTAGTGTGAGAAACTTCTAATTCACCTGCAAGTTTTTCGCCCCTTCAGAATATCTCATAAAGGGAATTTTAGAAGGTCCGATCTAACTATATTTCGAACTCGTGTCCATTTGCGAAACTTTTAAAATCGTGTCTGCACAGCAAGTTGGCATCTTTACATTCTCCCATGCGCATAATACACGCGATTTGTGTGGTTTTAATTTTTTTTTTTAAATATTTCACTACCTTGCATAAATTGCATCCATCCATAACCGCGCTAAATCAAGGAAACCCAATTATGGTATGATAGACTTAATTTTTTTTTTATTTACGAAAAATATTTCAATTTACAACAGTATGTATACATTACAAACCTCATAATAGAAGCATTTAAGGCAGCCAATGTATACAATGCAAAAATATTATTTTTTATATTCGATCTAAGTATTTCTACTCACTCAAAGTGTTTGTTTTCTGCGTAATTGTGCCATGAAGATGCAGAAAACAAATAGTGAGTAGAAATACTTCGATTTAATTTTTTTTTTAATTTTGTATAAATTCACTTTTTACCACATCTTACATGTTTTTGTTAAATTTAAACAATGTCTGTAAAATCCCAGGCCCTGAAGATGATCTCAATAAAGATCGAAACGTGACCACGATAAAGAAAAATTTTTTTTTTAAACATACATCACACCAAACCGCATCTCACGATTTCTAAATAATTATCGATTAACGGTCACTAATCTCCACACATATGATTTAATGTCATTTATAAATATATTAAAGAATATAAGTGATAAATGTCCTCCTTGCAGAACACCAGATTCGGCCACAATGGTGTATCATTAATGATAACATATTGGATTTTATTATTTATGTAACTGTACTAATAATATTTACTTTATTACAAATTTAAAAAATACAAAATCGTATTATAACCTCTGTATAACAGGGAAAAACAATATTTAGCCATTTGGTGTAATGTTTAGCAGGAAAAGCCGGAACTACGGCGCCCCGGTTATACATATTCGCAAGACTCCGCTATCGGGCGGTATTGCGGATCTTTTGTCTAAAGTCCGTGGCAAGTAATTTACGAGAATTACGCCAAGTATAATGGGGTTCCCTGCCACCGGGCCCCCACTATCCAGGCCCGGATTTATGGCACTTTTCCGAGAACGGCCCATTCCCAATTTTACGACATAACATATTATAATATGGACGCGGCTGGCTTTAATGCCGAGGAATTAACCCGGGGGAACGACCGTCGAAAATACCTCGGTCTGTCGAAATAACAGAAAATTAAAGTGCCTTCCGGTTACCAAATAGATTGAAGTGGCGAATAAAAAATTAGGGCAGGACTCTAATAAATTACATTATGTAATGATATACTTTTAACGAAGAGAAATTGCATAACACACTGCCATGGGATTGTACCGTAATGGCTCAGAAAATAATTATTAATTACTCAATGTTACATGAAATGTTAATAATCACAACTTTTTTAATGAACAAATTAGATTATTAAATAATGTTCATTAACTTCATTGCTTTCAATATTATTTTATATTTTTAACCAAATCCCTACAGAAGTGATTTATGTCTTTTTAAACCATTGAATCTTTAGTCATAAAAGTTTTCAAATTTTGATGAAAATTTTTAAAAAAATACGACACGAAATTTTGGTCGATGATGAACAATTTACACTAAGCTTTCGTACACACTGAAATTTTTTTTATTTAAAAAAAATGGGGGGAAATAGAAAAAAAAACGATAAAATATTTTAAGTTGGGCGGAACTAAACAAATCTCGATAAATTGCTGATTTCTCACAGGTTTTTCACCTTGACATCCTCCCTTTATTCACGATAATATTCACAACATGTACAGAAAATCACGAATTCACTATCCTGGATAACTTAATTTGTTCGACAGGTCTGTGGGCACTCGATTCTCACCCCAGACCGAGCCCATCCACTTTACAGATCACGTAAAAAATACATTGACTCAATCGAGGAAAGATTATTATATTTTGTTAAAATTCTTCCCTCGGGAAAAATTTAATACAACTTAAATAGTGGCGGGACAAACCGAGACGAGAAGCAGAAAGCAATTCGCGGCCTGCAAGATCCTGACCCTTAGAGCCTTGGGTTGGAGGTTGGAAAAGAAAAGCAAGCGGCAGTCAGTTCGAGATAGACGAAAGTAAGAGATGGTCTACTCGAGGACAAGAAAATATCGAGAAAAAAAATATGTGTGCTTGTTTTGGGTGTGATCCCACTGGTGTTGATTTACTGCGGAGAGTTCCTCCGGTGCTGAGCCCGGCGGAAACGGCACAGCCTAAGTGAAAGAGTGATGCCGCGAGTTCCTTTCCAATTTCTTTATCAGGCCTGATATTTCAAGACTAAAGACATTAAGTATACGTTTTGGTGTATTATTAGTTTAATTTAAAAGGAATTTGTAAATTTAGCCATAAATAGAATAGTTGTTACTTTTTTTCTAGTTTTTCATTTTTTTAAATCGTAGTTTCAACCCTAAATAAGATAAGTACCCTGAGATTTCTTGTGTTAACGAATTAATTCCTAGGATAGGAAGAACTTGATTATTTAGTTTACATATTATAACCCTAGGTGGAAGCGCCATTTCAAGAGAAAGAAGAGGAGGAAGAAGCGGTACATCGGTCATCCTAGGTTCAACACGGGAACCAAATCTGCTCTTTTCTCTTTCTCTTTTTTCTGTTTTTTTTTTTTTTTTTTTTTTTTTTTTTTTTTTTTTTTTTTTTTTTTC
>CM077111.1:4786412-4811940 GCA_039619505.1 Cimex hemipterus | reverse complement strand
CTCTCTTTCTCTCTCTCTCTCTCTCTCTCTCTCTCTCTCTCTCTCTCTCTCTCTCGCACACCCATTTACTCATTCTCTCTGTTTGTCTTGTCGTCCGGTCTATTTCGATCTGTTTGTCTATATCAATGAATGAATGAATGAAAAAGTACTTTATTACACAAACAAAAGTGAGTAAAAAAATTGTACATAATCAAAAAGCACATTTCGGCAATGGTTATCAACCGTCTGCCGGAGTCGGACTATACATTTTTAGTAAACAAGGAACACATTTCTTCTTAAGAAATAAACAAAAGAGGGGAAAAACTATATAAATAAACTGAAATAATAACATATCTATTTATGCACATATAAATAACCAGGGTGTCTCTGATATGTACAGTAAGCATTTAATAGTTGAAATAAAAGACAAGCATTCCTGCACATCCAGGCTTCCATGGCAAGCTTTACAAGATTTAAAGACTCGGGGTTATTTAATAAAGAGATTAGGTGCTCTCTCGTCAAAGTGGGCAAGCCTGTATGCCGTGCTCGGAACTCCGTTAAAACTGGGCATTCTGCTAGAAAATGAAGACAGTCTTCTCGAGCCTGCCTGTTGCGGAGAGAGCACCTATCGGAACTATTCACTCTTGCGAGGTTATAGTTAAGGTACAGTAACTCGCACCTAATTTTGAAAAACCAGCGAGCTAGCGGAATGGACGGAATTTTAGAATCTTGCTCTATGTTGAAGAAAGGTTGACTAATGTTAAGGTCCTTATATAGCAAAAACCTAGAGGAATTTTGGGCATGGAGGTGACATTTTACTGTGTGAGAAGTGCATATATTATTAATTAATTTTGAGTGTAAACGTGGCCATTCTTTGAAATTGTCCAGGGAAAGTTGTCATTCAGCTGAAATTGCTGAGCCAAGTTATTCCAGGAAGAGAACCGTGATATGTTGGACCTTATGATTTCCAACGCTGTATTCTTAGGAAGGCGGTAGTTAGGAAGGTTTAGGACCCTGTGACATAGGAAGTATGTAAGTATTTACACTGAGGTCTCAAGGTAGATCATGCAGTTAGGCGTGAAAGAAGGGAGGTGATAAATTTTACGGATAAAATAGCGTTGTAGGGATTCAACCGTTTCATAGCGCTGGAAACCCCAAGACTGGGAAGCATACAATCGAACGGCAAACAGCCAAAAACAGTCTGTATTTACTGCACACCGGGACAAGGTTATTTGAATTGAATTTAGCCCAAATTGAATTCATTGCATATTTTGCATTATGAGTTTTTCGGTTGAGATGAACATTGAGTGAAAGTTTAGGAGTGAGAATCAGGCCCAAATATTTATACTCATTGAATGTTTCCATGCGAGAGCCCCTAAAAGAACAGCGTTCATTAGCCGCAAGACTGCCTACGAAAAACAATAATTTTGGACTTGTTTAGGTTGACCGTAAGTTTCCATTTATTACAGTCAGTCTCTAAGGCATTAATATTTATTTTCAGGGTAACCGGTGAGTCTGAGAGAATCACAATATCGTCCGCGTGCAAAAGAACGTTTATTTCAATATTTCCGTAGCGTATACCGTATTCAAGACAATCCGGGAGATCGTCGAGAAAAAGGGAGAATTATAAAGGACTTAAGTTACATCCCTGTCTAACCCCTGAGCGCACCTCAAAATATCCCGAGATACCCCCTCCCCAACGACTGCAGAGCAAGATTGTTTAAATAAGGATCTCAATATTGAAAGAATTTTTAATGAGAAACCAAGGTTGCTGAGTTTAAGTACAAGCGCGTTCCTATCCACACAGTCATAGGCAGCCTTAAGATCCACGAAAAAAGCAAATACTTTCCGATTTTTAGCACATGCATTGATACAGGAAATACCTCGGAAGTTGTTAACCTCATCAGCGTCAGTTTGTCTATATGTTTATCCACTCATCTCTCAAATTTATCATTTCAATTATACATATGTATGTACTTAATAATAATTTTCGAGAAGGTCAATAAACAAATGAACTCAGCCAACTATCGACAACATGCAGTCTTTTTTAAGTGTGTGATGCTACATTTCCGCTTGTAGTTTTGTTTCTTTGAAGAAAAATGTAATGAGGCTTCTATACGGTTCCTTTTAGAAAGAATTGAATTGAAAAATAGTGACTTTATACAGTAAAGCTTTGTAGCTCAAACCTATCTTTAATATCTCATGATTTTTAAAGAATTTCTTCAGGGATAAACAAGGATGACTCACTGTCATTATAGATAGCGTAATAATACCGTGGGGTATTAAAGACAAAAAGCTTTATTACCTGGTCTTAATAACCCAGGAGAGCGGAGAAAACGAGAGTATAAAGGCAGAGATAAAGGGGCGAAATTGTGTTGGCTCGCCTTATCTCGACAATTATAAAAAAAAGGACGAAAACGCACGGTGCTCACATTCATCAAAAAATGGCAAACTTTTGGGGCCCGGTTTGCCTGTTTCTCGTCGCCAGCGCCGGTGTAAGTCGTTAGACAAAAATTAACGAGCGCCCCTCGTGAAAAGTTCCACTGGTTAAATGTCCACAAATTTTTCAGATGAGTTCCACCGAGCTTAGCCTGTCGAGTGTTAAAAAGTATTTCGCCAATATTTTCGCACCAGGTAAGTCATTTTACGCTATCGTTATTGTTTTCCGTTCGCTAAATTATCACTATCAAAAGTGCGTTTCATGTAAAAGATAAGTAAAATTTTCATGGTCAAACGGACCACGAAACCTAATGAAAACTACTCATCAATGTAAATTTTTTCACGCTGAATGCATCTGCAAACAATTTTTTTAATTTGGAGCCACTGTCCTTAAGGTATTCCTAAAAACCATTATTTAAAAAGTAAAATATTCGCTAAATTATTCTATCAAGAACCAATTAATTTATTTATCATTTTGATTGGTAATAAATTAATTTTTACACATGTTTCCAAATTTCGCAAACATTTTCCAAATGAAATCCCAATATGACGCTCCGGAAGGGCTTCGATAAATCGTGATTCAGCCTGATGTCAAATTCGGTTTTATAAATAAAAATTTAAAGAAAACAATGTTTGGCAAAGAACTGGTTTTGTTGGCATTTAAGGTTTTTGAGCCATCTCAAAAAAATTATTGAAAATTTTGCATATCGTAAAAACTTTTCGTATGTGGATAAATTACGTAATTGTGGGAAAAATGAACAAGATGTGTGTTTAATTTAAGTATATAAATTATAACTTGTATCATATATATCCAATATTTTTGAAAAATAGACAAGAAACCATTTTTTTTTTTTTTTTTTTTTTTATCAGTTTAAATATCTTGAGGAAATCTTCTAATCTTCGACTTCGATACATATATCATCGTCATGACAAGCCCAAATAAATAACAAAAACCTTTTTCTTTAGTTGAATCAGATATTCACGTACAATATACGATATATTTTCCGGGGGGGGATACAAAATATATAGAAGTGTTACCGTTCCTGATGTTCAGAAAGTTTACAATGCACGTAGTATCTGTTGCTTTTATGATTTACAACAGCCGAAATGTTAAAGCCCAGATGCCAAATCACTGAAAGGATGCAACCCGAAAATACATCTATATGTAGAGATTAGTGACCGTTAACGGATAATTATTCAAATATCGTGAGATGCGGTCTGGTGTGATGTAGGTATCAGAAAAACACAACGACGGCACTCTCAACACGACATGGCACAATTACACAGAAGACAAACACTTTGAGCCCTGAAGATGATCTCAATAAAAGATCGAAACGTTGGCACGATAAAGAAAATGTTTTTCTGATACCTACATCACACCAGACCGCATCTCACGATATCTGAATAATAATACATCTATATTTTATATTTATTATGAAGACACGGTACAAACATTATAATTCACTAGTTTTCGTGGTCCGCTTGAACAATTAATTAAGATTTTTAGTTGAGGTTAAAAAAAAACAGTGCCACGAGCGGGATTCGAACCCAGGATCTTCGGCTTGATACGCAACTGCCCTACCACTTGAGCTAGCGTGACTTCGATCCACGACCTATTCGTACACTAACTTCTTGAAAACCGCTGACTCTGACTTCATCTGAAATAAAACCTTTATTAATTGAATAACTTTATAATTTTAAAATTATTTCAAAAAATCATTAAAGTACTTGCATCTAAGTAATTGTTGATTTAGATTTCTGGTCGCACTTCGAAAGGCTGTAAAATTGATTTTGTCTTATAAAACTTTAATGGGCGGGAATTTTTTTTTCGGGATGTTGAAAGGGGGGATTTCTGATTCAATTCATTCAGGCCAAAAAGGATTAGACAAAATGATATCCCGAAATATCTTTTAAACCTCGTCATATATCACAAAATCAATCCAATTACGTTTATTTTTAAAGATTCTTTCGCGGATAATTTATAACAGATTTATTTTAATTTGACTTTAATCAAATCGGTTAAAATATTGAACTCTTACAATAAAATTTATTTTTTATCTTAACCACTAAAAATGCTTAAATACTAATTATTCAAAAGAAGAAGAAAAGTAAATGATAGATTTTTAGTTTTTCTTTTTTTTTTTTTTTTTTGTAAACTAAAAGATCGATGTGAAAGCTCAATCGAAAAATAATCCAATCGCGAGATAGCGAAGATACCCAGTTCAATGGAAAGTTTCCTATGTAAACTTGTTTTGTCCTGGCAATTTAACTTTCGTCGGTCCCACTTTAACGAAAATCCAATTTATACTTCATCGGATCTATTTCTCAATATGGCTAATTATTTTCTCGAAACACTAACTAACCACCTTAATAAAACTAAAAACGTGACCTTTGACATAGATATAAGCGACCCTCATCGGGTTTTATCGGCGATTTTTTAATGAGATTCAAATTTATAAAATAAAACTAAAGTTTATTTGGCTACCGGAGCAGTTCCCTGATTCTGCCCGGCTTAGCTTTCGAAATGAGGGAAAATTCAAAAGGTGGGGTTGCGATGGGAAGTTAGTCTCCGAGTGGTTGGAAGTCACGATAGCTCAAGTGGTAGAGCAGCGGCATATTTAGATGAAGGTCGTGGGTTCGAATCCCGCTCGTGACAGTGACTTTTTTTATCTCAACCAAAAACCTTGCTTAATTGAAAAGAATTTTTTTAGTCGAACGGACCACGAAACCTAATCAAATGTTCTTAAAAATATTTTTCTTAGCGAAAAGTTTGAAAACAATTAAATTAAAATTAATTCTTATTTACATTATCCGAAAGGAAAAAAGTCCGAATTGTCGTTACCATCTTCTCTGCTCTAGAAGACAAAGGGTATTGACTTGGGTGCGTTTCTGGATGTTGAAAATTTTGAAGCTGAAATGGGTATAATTTTTTCCCAAAAAACCATAAAAAATTGAAACTAGACTAAATAGCAATAAAGTTTTTTATAGAGTTTATGACTCAAGAGAAATTCAGCCGGGCCGTTTAAAAAGAACACCCTGTAAAATGGCAATTTTTTGCTGAAAAACTAGACTTTTACTCAGCAAGAAAGGAAAATAGTCACTAGATAGATTATTGTACTAATAAACTATTTGCATGTTGTTTTGCCGAATAATGTTTATTTAACTTTTATAAATTTCTTATATATTTGCCTTTGTGAAGGTTTTTTTAAATTTATTAGGTTTTATGGTCTGCTTGACCGAATAAATTATTTTCAATTAATTAAAATTTTGATTGAGATAAAAAAAGTAAATGACACAAGCTGGGAACACAACCTTCGGCTATTTTTGACCAATGGAGTTGTCGTGACTTCGATCTACTCGGCCGCTAACTAAGCCGAAGGTCGTGGGTTCGAATCCCGCTTGTTTAAATCAAAACTTTAATTAATTGAAAAGCGTTATTAATTTTACGATATTCCCAATATTTAAAATAAAATTTAGCCATTGACTTATTATTGTTCGGTTAACTTTTATTTCTGAATTATCTCATTGATAAAATAGTTATATGAATGGAAAATAATGTAGAAGAGATTTTTGAATTGGATATAAAGCTTTTTGACCAAAGTTATCCCGGGATAAAAACAATCTAGCGTGAAATTCAGTTTCTTTTAAATATTTTATTCGACCGAACAGATTCGGAAGGATTATGTTTTTTCTTTCTTAACGAAGGCAAATTAGATCAGAAATGGATTAGCCTTGATACAAAAGGAAGTCCGACAAGGGAAAACAACCATTTTGGAATAGAATTTCTTTCAAGCCCTTCCTTCATTGGAGCTTGCGGAGGTTCCAATTACTTCGGCATTCACCCCATTTCTTCCTTCCACGACCCTAACCCCCCCCTCCCCGGAGCCTGTATAAACTTCATACGAACCTTAAAATACTGCCTTTCTTTTTTCGCCTTTCTCTTCATCCTCCCAATTGCTTTTATACGGTGATAAAAAAAAAGAGGGCAAAGAAAAATCGTTTTCAATCAAAGTAAATGAAACATTAAAAGAACCAACTCCCTAGGATGTAATCTATTTCGTGAAATGCGTTTGTTAAGCCGTGCGAATGTGGCTGGTAAAAATTGTTTAAGGTCGTAAACCTCAAAATAAGGGAGAAAAAAAAACGAAAAAACCCTTTTTTTTAACATCGTACTTTCACCCCCTTTCTTACATTTTCGGCCCTCAGGAGATCAATTGGTGCCAGAATTAAACTCGTAAATCTTAAAATCACAAAACAAAAACCAACATTTCTATTTCTTGAATATTTCTAGAAACAATATTCAAATAAAAGTAATTTCACTTCTTTTATGATAAATTCAACTCTCCTGCGGCGATTGCTGCAAGAATTAAGCCCGTGAATCTCAAATTAAACTGGAAAATCGAAAAACGCCAAAAACTATTTATTATCGTCGTGTCTTTAGTCGTTCTTTATAGACTTGTCCCTTCTTCGTAGATCAGTGCAAGAAAGCTTGTAAATATTAAAATCCGACAGAAAATATAAATAAATAAAGTGCAGCATATTTGTATTTGCCGCCTTAAATTCGATCCTCCTGAGTCAATTCGCCTAAAAAAAGCTCGTAAACCAAAAAATCAGAAAAAATCAATATTTCTGTACTCAAATTTGTGTTTGTTTCCTCAAAATCGAACCTTCCTAAGTTGATTGGTGTATAATTCATCTCATAAACCAGGAAATAATTGGAAAAAAAACTTTTTTTTTTATCATCGTATTTTTACCTCTTCCTTACTGATTCGGCCTTCCTGGGTTAAATCGTGTAAAAAAAGCTCATAAGTCAAAAAATCAGAGAAAATAAAAACAAAATTCGTGCAAAAAAAGCTCTTAAACCAAACAATTAAGGAAAAATAAAAACAAAAATCCAAAATTTCTGTACTCATCAAATTGGTGTTTTTCTCCTTAAATTCGACCCTCCTGATTTGATTGGTGCATAATTAAGCTCGTAAATCTAGAAATATGTGAAAAAATACTTCACGAAAACGGTAATTTTTTATCATTGTATTTTTTACGCATTCTTCCTTGCAGATTCGGCCGCCCTGGGACAAATCGTGCAAAAAAAGCTCATAATAAAATAATAAGAGAATCGGAGTGAGATAAAATAAAGCATAATTAAGCTCGTAAATCTTGAAATAAGTGAGGAAATAATGATAATAATAAAAAAATCGATTATTTTTTATTCTCGTTATTTTTACCACCTTCCTTACAGAATCGGCTCCCCTGGGACAAATCGTGCAAAAAAAGCTCTTAAACCAAAAAATAAAAACAAAAATCCAACATTTCTGTACTCATAAAATTTGTGTTTGTTTCCTTAAATTCGACCCTCCTGACTTGATTGGTGCATAATTAAGCTCGTAAATCTTGAAATAAGTGAAAAAATACTTCACGAAAACGATAATTTTTTATCCTTGTTTTTTTTACGTATTCTTCTTTGTAGATTCGGCCGTCCTGACACAAATCATGCAAAGAAAAAGCTTAAAAAATCAGATAAAATAAAAACCATAAATCAAATATTTCTGTACTCGTCAAATTTTGGTTTGTCTCCCTAAATTCGACCTTCCTGGATTGATTGGTGCATAATTAAGCTCGTAAATCTTGAAATAAGTGAGGAAATAATGATAGTAATAAAAGAAATCGATTATTTTTATTCTTGTTATTTTTACCTCTTTCCTTACAGATTCGGCTCCCCTGGGACAAATCATGTAAAAAATCTCATAAACAAACAAAAATCAGTGAAAATAAAAACCAAAAATCCAATATTTCATTACTCGACATATTTTTATTTGTTTACTTAAATATGATTCACCGGAGTTGAGTGGTGCAGTAATTAAGCTCGTAAACCTTTACGTGAGAAAAAAACACGAAATTTGCTACATTTTTACTTGTTACCCCATATGGAGTAGCTGTAATATGCGTATAAAACTATTAATTTGTATTATTGTTGTATTTCAGGTCAGATAAGGGTGATAGGAGGTTCTAATGCAGTGAGGGGCCAATTTCCTTACCAAGTGCTTGTGAGAGTTATGAATAAAGGGAAGCAATTCTTTTGCGGTGGTTCTATCATTTCCGACAGTCACGTCCTCACTGCCGCTCATTGCGTCGAGAAGTCTGTATATATTTTTAAACAATTATTTCAAATTGAAACATGTATGTTCCATTTTGCTTTTTCTACTGACAGCGTTAGTTTCCTCCTTCTCACATTCGGTTCTGTGACGACTTCGCCCCTCGACGGTACTGAGTCGCGGTTCGTGACGAAGAACGACGTCGTCACCCATCCTGACTACGACCCTGTTGATGTCAAGAACGACATCGCTTTGATTTTCTTGGCCAGGCCCGTACAACTCAGCGGTAAGTTCGTTGGTTTTATTTAACCCTGTTCTCTCCAAGAATATTCTTCGAAGTTGATTATGAAAGCTATCCGATTTGTCCAACGAATATTCAAACATTTCTGTACTGTTTGTGGCTGATTTCGCCCTATCATCACAACTAAATTTAACATTACAACAATAAAACAACGTTTTCCCCTCCAACTTTTAATCTTCTTTAAAACTCCTAAAAAATAACATTAATTAGTAAAAGCAGATTTAATAATTTTCACGAGAGAGAGAGAGAGAGAAAGACACCGTAACGAAAAAATTGTTGACTCTCTGATTTGTTTCCGTTCAATGTTTTCAACCTTCATCGAAAATCCGTGAAATTCTTTGATTAGAATAACAAAGAAGTTTGATAAATTGGCAATAAGTTTACTTTGAGAAATAAAGCTTTAATAAAGTCAAGGCCGCGAGGTGTTGACAGCAGTGGAATCGAACCTTGGGTCCGCCTATCATCGCTGTCACTTCAGCATTGTCCCCCAACTGGTAAAAATCCGTACGCGGTGTTTGTTCTTTTCAGTTTATTCTGTTCTATTCTAATGGTGAAAATAGACTAATTGCTCTTTATTGTCTTTAATTTCATGTGCCATTAGACGCCTAATCTTTGTTTCTTGCTGTTTACCTTCACCTAAACTTTGGGTCTTGTTTTTCCAGCAGTTATCAATGGGTCGATAGTTTTGAAATCAACAAATGTACATGCAGTCAACAATTTTATATTCATATGTATGCACAAATGACCTGTCATCAGCGAGAATAAGAGAACAAACAAATCTTTCAATTGCTGTCATGGTTTTAAATGTCAATAACAAAAAAAAGTTTCAAATTAGAAAACAAACTGCCTTCTCATCGCCCCGTCCTATATGCCTTGGTGCCCAAAGCGTACTTTACGGGGACTTTATGCTATCCCGAACGGTTCTAGACTTGGCAAGATTTTAGTTCCGCTTGGCTGTTCGAGTAAATGGTTAATCTTTTGTCGGTAATAGACTTTTCCGTTTGGATTTCTAAGCTTTGGTTTCTTTCCATCGATTCCGGCTTTCTGCTCGGTCTAAAGTTATCTGCATACCAAATACAGTAATCCCTTTAACCCTTCCCGGCTGTTTAGTTCCAGAAAACTCCCGTGAATATTAAACCCGCGAATCTTGACGATTTTCCTATGCTGTAAGGAGTTTACGTTCTATGATGCCAAAAATTGAGATACAATTCAGAACTCAAACTATATTTATTCAAAATAAACTTAATAGAACACATAACAGAGTTTGTACATGTTGTCTTCATTGTTTTTATTTTTTGATGTGAAAGTCAAGAAAAGAGGGGGCGTCGGTGGCCGCGAGGTTTCGTCTTTGACATGACGCTCATCACTATAAGGTCAAGGTCCCGGGTTCGAATCCAGCGGCCCTGCATTCGAACTCGGCATACTTATAAATGGGCTTTTTTCAAAAACACCGGCACCCTGAGGGTTTATGTGACCTCTGCTGTTGCGAACCCTCGTAAAAAAGAAAAGTACTGGGTAATTTTTCGCTGTTAATTTCTTTTAGAATTTCCACATAAGGATTTGAAGCGGCTTCGACTTCCTTTTAAATCCATTACAGTTCGTGGTCAGATTGACCAATTAACTTTTTTCAAATAATTAATATTTATGAAAGGTATGGTTGAGATAAAAAAGACAGCGTCACGAGCGGGATTCGAACCCACGGCGGCTAAATATGCCGCTGCTCTACCACCATCCGTTCGGACACTTCGAACACTTCCCATCCTAACCCCACCTCTCGAATTTTCCCTCCTTTTTCATTGCCCTTCTTCGAAGTCACGAAAGGTCAAGTGGTAGAGCAGCGGGGTATATAGCCGAAGGTCGTGAGTTCGAATCCCGCTCGAGACGCTGACTTTTTTTATCTCAACCAACACCTTTCGTAAATGTTCGATTTAAAGATGGGTCGAAATCCTATGCTTTTTCTATAAGTTGGTCTCTCATGGTTAAAATTTTCATGAACTGTTTTGAACATACACCTTGGCCAGCATAAAAAATAATAATTGAAAGAAAAAAATAAACAAACGCCTGCCAAAAGGCTCGTGTTTTCCCGGTTCTCATTTTTGCATTCAACTTCCTCAGATTCTTTAGTTTCCTCTTTTTTTTTCGTCGCGACAAGACATCATCCAAAAACTTTGTTTAGGTGAGAATTCAGCAATTCGTTATTTCCGATCTGATGCGCTCGCCGGACGATTTCATCTTTCTCCTTTTGAACTAGTGGAACAGCTTCATTTCCTTCCAAGATCGATGTTTGCAATGCAATCAGCAATGTTAAATGTCTTCCAGCAACATGTTACTGTCCTTTTAAAACGATAGTTCCTACTCACGGTAAGTTGTTTTCAAAAGATCCGGATTTCGAGCTGTTAGCGCATCATCAGGTTGAGGGAGTCTCTCGTCTCTCGACATGATTGCAAAAGATATATAAAAGACACACAGAAGATAAAAGACACTTTTGCAATTCGTGTCGAGAGTCGTGGTTTTAGAACTCCTTCAACCTGATGATGAGCTAAAAGCTTGAAATCCGGATCATTTCAAAACAACTTACTCTGAGAACTATCTTTTTAAAAATCTTGAAATGCGGTCTGGTGTGATGTAACCTTCAGAAAAAGTATTTTCTTTATCGTGCCAACGTTTCGATCTTTATTGAGATCATCTTCAGGGCCCGAAGTGCTAGTTATCAGAAAACAAACTCTTTGAACCCTGAAGATGATGTCAGTAAAGATCGAAACGTTGGCACGATAAAGAAAATGTTTTTATGAAACCTACATCACACCAGACCGCATCTCACGATTTATGAATAATCATCAATCGCTTATTACTGTTTCATCTGAATTGCACTCAATAGCATTTAAAATTCGCTTGAAATTGTGTAATAATCCTTAAAAGTTTCCGTACGAAAATAAAATTGTTTAAACAACTGTTTTTCCCCGTGAATAAAGAAATCTGACCTCCTGAAAACGTCGATTTTTTCCCCATTTTTGGATAATATGGATGGGTAAAATCAGAAATGTCAAAACCGCGAATGTTAAGGGATTATTGTATATATAATTGGTTTCCAGGATAATAACCGAAATAATATTTAAAAATTGAAAAATAAAAATAAATAGACTGTACTTTTAGGATCATTCAAAGAGTTTAAACTCATAATGACAGTTAGAAAGTTGCTCATCCTCTTTGTCCGTTACTTCACGCCATTTAGTCTTCATTACAAGTAGTTGTATAAATGCTTGTAATGGACATGTCAGGAATTCCCAATTTAGTCCTCGTACACCATTTGAAAATTTTTCCTTAGCAGGAATATATCTTAAAATTTAACCAGTTCAAATTTTTCACTCTGCTTACAATGTAAAAAGTTCAAGGGAGGAAGGAATAGCAATTAAATCGTTATAACGAAATTTTGGGGCGTCGGTGGACCTAAGGTTCCGTCTTTGACACGGCGCTCATCACTGTAAGGTAAAGGTCTCGGGTTCGAATCCAGCGGCCCTGCATTCGAACTCGACATACTTACAAATGGCTTTTTTCTCAAAAACACCGGCACCCTGAGGGTTTGTATGACCTCCGCCATAAAAAAAAAAAAAATTATATCGGTTATAGGGTTAAATGCGAATTTCGGTGACTCCAGGAGAAAACTGGAACGTGATTCAAACGGGGTGGCCGATGCGGAAGTGAAGTATGAGTGTGTAAAAATGATATAATGTTTTAATAATCCTTGGCCGTGGATTAGGGCTGAGCTCGTAGGTGGAAAGCAGAGAGGGCAGTCTAATTTTAACCCTCGGCCTTGTTCACTCCCTGGATTCAATTTTCCGAAACCGTATTAAAATGCAGGAGACAATAGATTAGAAAAGGGGTGGAAACGGACCGATTATTCTTAATTGTTCCACTTGACTATTTCCGCAACTTTCCGAATGCCGTGTGCGGTGCTTAAACGAATTTGGATGTTCGACCCCCCCCCGCCCCCGCCAATCAACACTCAACACGTTTGAGTTTGGGTTTGGCCGGTCCGTTTTCTTTTTTGATGAAATATTAAGCATATTTTCACAAAAGGCCTGACATGGCATTTTTACCCTGACATTGCTCCACAAATATTTCAAAGTGTAACGTCAGGTACTTCAGCACAATCCATAAAAGTGTCATCTTCATCTTTAGACAAAAGATATCAACGTTCAACTTTTGGTCTATGTCAGAGAGTTTGACATGGATATGTCTTACGGCTGGGGGTCAGTCCGAAAGTTTAACACGGAAATTGTTCCACGTCCGTGCATCGGTGCGCTGTTTACCAAGGATACGCGAGAACAAACTGGTGGGAAGGTGTTTTTAAAGTCGCGACGCGATTGACGCTTATGACGCCTGTGACGCGACGCGATTGATTCTTATGACACGACGCGATTGACGTTTATGAAGCGACGCGATTGACCCCTGTGACGAGACGCGATTGAATTTTATAACGCGACGTGATTGACAATTATGACGCCACGCGATTGACGTTTATGACGCGACGCTCATGACGCCTGTGACGCGTCGCGATTGATTCTTATGACGCGACGTGATTGAAGATTATGACGCCATGCGATTGACGCCTGTAACGCAACGCGATTGATTCTTATGAAGCGATTGACGCTTCTGGCGCGTGTGACGCGACGCGATTGAATTTTATAACGCGACGTGATTGACGATTATGACACCTGTGACGCGACGCGGTTGTAATGAGCTTCCAAATAAAAACGATGAATGAATAAATAAGCGTTCCCTGAATATTTGCGAGTGTGTTTAAATAGCCATCATAGGACATATCCATGTACAGATGTATCTGCATGCAGTGTAGATACTCGTTCCACTTTTTTGCCTTTGGTCCCACTAAAATTAATCATGCCCACTACGATTACAAAAACCTTTTGACAATTTTGTTGTTTATTTTTTAAACAATTTATATTTTTTTAAATAATCATAACTAAAAAGACAAGATTGTTATATTTTCTTGTAAATACAAATATACAAGTGTATATAAAATAAGAGGAACTCCGATATATTCACCATTGGCATTCTGTCCCCCCATGAGTGTAACTTTTAATGAATTTACTAATCTTTTCATGTCCACTTTATAATTTTCTATTAACAAATAAAATTAAAAATTAAGTTTTTTTTTGTTTTTTTCATAAAAGTATATTTAGAAAATATAACAAAATATTACTTCTTTTGTACAAAATAACAACAATACTTGTAATGGCATGAACTAGTCTGACAGTTGATCCTTGCATATTTACAGTTAAATAAAACTTAAATTAAAATACAAATTATTAACTTTACATAAGATTCATCTCTGCAATTCAGTGCAACTATATCTGTACAAACTAAACCAATCTTCCCCATTGAAAATGTCCATATAATCACGGAATGGCAAACGACATCTGTGGAACCAAATTAACGTTTTCCAAAGTTGGACAAACTGCCAAAAAATGAAACGAATCTACCACCGTTTTTAGTTTACAGGCATGATACGCTCGGTCTCTTTCGTCGAACCAAGGCTTAAAATTTAAAAATGGTAATCGACCACTCGCGCGAAAAACACCCTTGATCAAATTCCAGTTGTCTTCTTTGAATAAGTGATTGTTGTCTCAAAGATCGAAATCCAATTCCTTGTATATTGTAGAACGTTGCATTTTTATTAAACATTCTTTTTTATTTATTCATAAATCGTGAGATGCGGTCTGGTGTGATGTAGGTTTCATATTTTCTTTATCGTGCCATGTTTCGACCTTCATTGAGATCATCTTCAGAGCTCTAAGTTTTGTATTCTATGCAATCATGCCATTCTTGTGTGTCGCGTTGAGAGTGCCCAATTGGCACAGTGGGCATATGGGCAATGATAGAAACGAGCCAACGCTGCTAAGATTAGCTATTCGCCATCAACGCATTTTCCACCTTTTCTATAATGTGAACGTTATAAGGAAAGAAAATTAACGTAAGGGATTTTTCTATAAATTGAAGGCTTTCAAAACTGTGATAGCACTTGAACTTAATTTTCTTGAAAAAGGAATAAAATTTAAATATTTTCATATTATTTTACCATTCATTATACAAAAGATTTTATATTTTAGTAAAATATTTATTTATTTGTAGTCTATGTCAGCCCGGTTCAATTGCCGACTTCTAACTATGTTGAGAACGTTGATGGCTATCTAACAGGATGGGGACGAACCAGTGACAGTATGTTTTATTAAAGATGATTAATTGGAATAATCCAGCTGAAAAAAAAAACGTTTGTTTTGTAATTTCAGGTTCAAAAAAGGCAGCCAAAATCTTGCAGTACGCTAAAATGGAACTACTCCCTCTGTATAAATGCATGTACTATTGGAATTCACTGGGCATTCCTGTTGACAGTAGTCAAATCTGCACAAAATATGTCGGAACCGCTAGCTGTAATGTAAGAGAAACTTTTTTTTTATGGGGAGATGATTCTGAACAAGTCCCTATTTATTCTAATTATTAAGTCCTAAATGTCGTTAGTATTGTTAAGTTTTATTACCGTTATTTATTTATTGCATAATTAAACATAGGTTTAGGTTTAGGGTTCCGGGCTGTTTTCCTCTTGTTAGTATGAAAATTTGAGATAATATAAATAGATAGAAAATAAAGCCAAGGAAAAGTAAATATTCAAGGAGAAACCAGCAAGGGAAGACCTTTTGTTTTAGGTTCTAAAATGAAAAAAAAATTGACCTTTCAAAAATCGACCAGCGGTCTCACCTGAAGGAAAGATCGTTGGGAAGTATTTTTATCCCATTTATTTGAAATCGCTTACTTATACAAATTCGATTAAGCTAAAGCGTGCTTGTCCGCCAGTATGGGGTCTTCTTCAGGTACGGCAGTGGAATGGGTAAAAAAAAGGAGGGGATGATGTTATTATTGTAAATATATTTCAATTAATTAAGGTTGCTTGTTAGTTGAGATAAAAAAAGTCAGTGTCATGAGCAGGATTCGAACCCACGGTCTTCGGCTAGATAGGCCGATGTTCTACCAATTAAGCTATCTTGATCTAGATCCACTCGGACACTAATTCCCATCTCAACTCCAACTTTTGAATTTTCCCTCCTTTTTGTCAATTTTTCAAATGTCGTGTGTTCTATTTGATTCTCAGCTTGGTTGTTCTCAAAGTTTGGTTGAGATGGGAAGTTAGTGTCCGACTGGATCGATGCCATGATAGCTCAAGTGGTAGAGCAGCAGCGTACCTTGCCTAAGATTGTGAGTTCAAATCCCGCTCGTGACACTGACATTATTTATTTCGACTGAAAACCTTAATTAATCGAAAGATATGATTTGATCAAGCGGACCACTAAAACGAGTGAATTTAATAAGTAAAAAAGTATACCTTCGCTACACCTCCCTGTGGTTATTTCATTTGTCAATCCTCATCCAAAAGATCAAATACATTTCTTCAGGAAATGTCTGATCACATAATGCTTCCTGATGAATAATACAATAGTATCTCCTGATTAATTTTCCTTTAAAAAATAGCGACAATCCCATTTTTTGCGCCTGTAATACTTTTTGTTCCGTGTCGGCACTAAACATTTAGTCAAAGAGCCACGGTTTGCTCTTTGCGACTGTGCAACAGAGATGGACAGAAAAATTTTATTACAAAAGGGTTCTTAAAATCAGCGGTTGGCCTGAGTATGAATCCTAAATTTTTAAAGGATTTATTTCTAATGGCATGGATATGGTTCCGAAAATCACAATTCTTATTAAAAAAATAACCTCGAGATCCGAATAGTATCTGCCTTTGATACTATAAACAAATTGGTCGTAATCATTAATTTTTTTTTTTTTTTTTTTTTTCTTGCTGAACTTCAAAATTTATTTTCGTTTTATTTCAAATTATTACACTTATACCAAAGCCAAAAGCGACTGGAGTCATTTTGTAAGAGAATACAATCATTCATTTCGACAGGGCAATAAATTTTCAAATCGTCTTCTAACAATGAAAATGAATTAATGAGAGCAGAGGCGACCTTAAAAATTAAAAGAAATAAGATCGGGCCAGAATGAGAGCCCTGTGGTACACCAGATCGTACATGGACAGGTTTCGATAAGCCTCTATAAACTAACTTGAATCCTATCAAAAAACTCCTTGACTGAATTGAGATGGGAACCCCACGATTCAGTCCACTTTTGGTGTTCAAAACGGGGACTTAGAGCAAACCCCTAATCGCCTTCACCAAAAAAAGAAAAATGGAAATACAAAGACTACGTTTCTATAACGAAATGTTGCCCTTAAAAAATGAGGTGAAATACCTAGGAATAATCTTTGATAAGAAACTAACCTGGAACCATCACCTGCAACCTAAAAAACCAAAATATCGCTAATAACCACAAGAAGAACTTTAGGCAAATCCTGGGGACTGAAACCGAACATGGCCTTCTGGCTATACACGGCTGTAATAAGACCCAGAATAACCTATGGATCATTAATCTGGTGGAACAAAGCTCAACAAAAAGTAGCTACCCGAACATTAGGCAGCTTACAAAGACTAGCAAACCTATGTATCACAGGGGCGATGAAAACAACCCCTACAAATGCACTAGACACCCTGCTAAACCTACCTCCACTCGAAATATTCATATAGGGAGAGGCTAGGAAAAGCTCATTCAGGCTCCAAAAACAATTAAATTGGAAAGGAACCAAACAATTCGGGCACACAACCATAATAAACAAAATCAGACACCCATTACTAGATATGGGGACTGACTACATGATCCCGGAAACAATATTCACGACCTCCTACAAAATCTCAACAGACTACAAAGGAGAGGAAGAACACAGGAGAACATCAGATACAATGATATGGTATACGGATGGCTCCAAAGCAAATGAAGGAACCGGATCAGGTGTTTTCTGTACAAGCCCAAAATATGAGCAATCAAACTCACTAGGGAAGTACACCTCGGTCTTTCAAGCAGAAATACATGCTATCAATGCCTGTGCTCTGGAAAATCTTAAAAGAGGTTACACTGACAAAAAAATCCTCATAAGATCAGACACCCAAGCAGCTATTAAAGCACTGGCATGTTCAAGGATTACATCAAAATTAGTCAGTGAATGCATCCAAAATCTCCAAAACCTGGGAAAACACAACAAGGTAACGGTATCCTGGGTGCCAGGGCACAGGGGAATTTTGGGTAATGAGGAAGCAGACAAACTGGCCAGAGGAGGATCCACAAGACCAACATAGGCCCCGAGCTTATCCTTGGGATATCCAAAACGAACGTAGAATCCTCCATCGCAGAATGGATCCAAATAAAACAAAGAGAAAAATGGATAAACTCTAGCAGTGCTAGACACAGCAAAATCATGATAAAACAACCCTCACCAAAACTGGCAAAAACACTGCTACAACTGGAGAGGGCAAATCTCAGGAGAGTGGTAGGGCTACTAACCGGCCACTGGCACCTGAGAAAACATCTGCAAAACATGGGCGTATATAATAGTGATCCAATTTGCAGACTATGTAATGAGGAGGAGGAAACAGCCACTCATATCATCTTCGAATGAGGAGCAACGGCTCAATGGAAATTCAATCTAACGCATAAAAGCGACTCAGAGAACCACATTGAAGCAATAACAGTCAATGACTTGATACTCCTGAGAAAAAGGATCGAGTCTATTGACTAAACTAAGGAACTACGAAGGTACAATAAGCCAGAAAGCTGCAGTGCCTGGGGCACACAAACCCCGCCTCCTAATAATACCTTTGCTACCATTCCATTCCAGTCCACTTTTGGGTACTAAATGTGCAAATAATTAAATTTTACCATTAAAAGATCATGCATAATTTCTATTGACTAAGAACTAAAAAATTTTCGTAATGTACGTAATAATGGTTTGTATTATTTATTTATTTATTATTTTTCTGTATAATGATTACACACAAGTTTCAGTTTGTGCTATTGAAAACTTTAAAGCTTTAAGAAAACTTACATCCATTCAATAGTCCATATTTTGGGCTCAGTGTGAGTCAAGAATTATCCACATTTCACTCAAAAGTTCTTATAAATTACCAGTAATAGTACAATATAAAGAGAATTTCAGACTTGACTGGAAAGCGAAAAAATTTAATTTTTTTTTTTTAATTTTTATATTTATTGACTCGCTCATATTAATTTTCTCAGGGTGATAGTGGAGGACCTCTTGTCGTGATGGAGCAGAATGGAGCCTATACGCAAGTTGGAATCGTTTCTTTCGGGGTGACACTATGCGAAAGCGGAAGCCCGAGCGTGTACACCAGGGTCGGCGCGTACTTAAAATGGATCGATTCGATGACCGGCGTTAAGTAGCAACTTTCTGACCTTAAACATTTTATTCGTGTCGCATCGTTCAAAAGAAAACTAACAAAATTATACATAAAAAAAAATGTATTTATAAAAATATATATAAAATGACAATTTAATTGTTTGTATACATGACAAAAAAACACGGGAGGGATATGTAAATTCTATTAATTTTATTCAAAACAAACTTTTTTTTTTTTTTTTTTTTAGAAAATGCTTTTTAAAAGCACAACGCTACAGTTAATATTAAAAGTATTAAAAATCTGATTAAATACTTCTTTAGCAACACTGTTTCGTATATTTATAATTGTATAAATAAAGATAGGATGAAAAGTGACTGACACAAAATAAATTTTCAAGAAAGTTAAACCTAATTGTCATTTGAACAGACTGTTTATAAATAATTTACATCTAATAACTAATATAATATAATACAGAATATATAATATACAAATCATGAAAATATTATAATAGAGTTCACTTTTTTTTTTTTTTTTTTTTTTTTTTTGTTAACTGGAATCCCTCTATCATAAAGTATCATTTCAATCACAATAAAAAGAAGACATAAACCTGAAATTAAACTAAAATTATTTATTTTTTTCCTCCTTAATTAAATGATTTTAAACTATCATTCAACTGCAAGACGTTCTTTTAAAAAATAAATATATATTTAAAAATTTACAAAGGAGTGTTTTTGTCAGTTGGCAGCTGGAGTGTCCCATTTACGCTTATGCTGGTTTGAGCCAAATCCCTCGTCATAATTCCCCTTAGAAATAAACAGTTGCTTGAAGTGGGGCAAGCAATATAGTTGGCTGTTGTTTAGAGTGTATGAATCCATTCTGAAACATAATTTAGAATGTTAAATGATTAATTGTAACTAAATTATTTGCTTTAAGTAACATTGCTTTCTATAGCTTTAATTTATTAATCTCCCATTAATGTAATCTGATTTATAAAGATTTAACTGTTAAATGAATCGCTGAATGTTAAAAGGGCCATTCTCCAATGTTTTGGGGTATATGGGTTTTCTTCATTATCGTGTTCTATGTGGTCCATCATCCCATCATTGGAAGTTGAAAACCCTTCATGAGATTACTTATCTTTTATCAAAGATTACAGTGGGTGGTGGTCGGCATTTTATAAAAAAAAAAAAACCACTTGCTCGCCGGAAACTGCAAATTTTCCTAAATCGAATCGCGTCCAATTTTCGATCTCCCGATTCAATATGTTTGTTTATGATGCTGAATTGAACGGAGTCATACGAAGGCAACACACAGCACACTTTTCGATAGAGAAAGGACGCTACAGAAGTGGAACTACCATCAGCGTATGCGTATCCATCTGGCAAAGTCCCTTTAAACCACAAAAAAGTAGAAGACCTCAGGAAAATAATGCAATATATTCCAGATAGAGCTAGACTTTTCTACGAGGATATACTCCATTGGCCTACCACAGCAAATAGCAGTGATAATGACGGTTAGACAATCGATTTATTTGGTTGTGCAAAGCATTTTTTAAATACTGTGTTGTACAATGTGAACAATTTAGCTAATAAAGGAGTGATCTTTGTAATACTCAGACGTAACATTTTTTGATTGAAAATTTGAACCCTGAAATTCCCTCTTTTATAATGAAAAATATCGAAATTGCTATTCAAAATGTTGTGGCACGTTAAAAGGGAAAAAAAACAAAAAAACATTTGTTTGACATAGAAATGTTAAATGATGGGGTGAGTGTGGTGTTCAATACTTTCCAAAAGGATAGTTCCTACTCACAGTAAGCAGTAAGCACTCACCCCATCATTTAACACTTCTATTAATTTGCTAGTCAAAGCAGTAATGGATTATATCACAATCAACAACATCACATCCAATTACTTAAAATCTGTTAACAAGCAAGTCCTTTTAAATCTTTATTATAAATTGAGACTTTCATGCTCAAAGATTAACAAATCAATCTGGTTCAATTCCCAATGTTTGAAATTAAACTTAACTCCAAAATTCGTCCTTGCTAAATTAAATATTAAGAACTGCTCAACTCTCTTGAAAATTAAATGCCAAAAAACTATTTTAAATAATGAACTACACAAATTGTACAGTCTAAGAGATACAAAACGTTTTTATCAATATATTGCACACATGAGGCTTACGTCATTATTGTCTCAAGTAGAATGAGACGAGTTTGATTATGATACGCGATCAAAAATTAAATTTATCACTGATAAAAAACAAAGTATACTAGATAAAAAAAATCAAAAACTTAAAGCACGGTTCACTTAAAAATACCCATAAAGATTCAAAAGCTCCATTTAAATTTTACCCAAGGGTTATAAACCTAACGAAAATGGCACTAAATAAAGAGGAAACCAATTTGTTGAACAAAGGCTTGAAATTTGTACCAAAAAAAAAAAAACTTACTGTGAGTAGGAACTATCCTTTTGTAAAGTATTTGTTTGACATGGCAGAAATATTAGGGATTACTCAATTACCAAAAATATTTCGTGGGAAAAATGTATTCAGTTTTTTTCATTTTCCCAACATTTATGCTGAGTGGAGAATGGCCCTTTTAACATTCAGCGATTCAAATGTTACAAGGTTTGATTTTATTACAATTTGATCTATGTACAGTACAATTTGGCCAAGTAGTGAGGGCGTTTTGACTTTTGATTTACCACACTAGCAGTTCCATGTTTGAACTGGCATAGAATTTTAACTGAGAAGTTAGAAAAAATATTGAGTGGTGAAATAAACAAAAAAAAATTGATTTTTTATAAATTTTCAAGTGTATATGTGTATATTGCATTTTTTTTTTTTTAACTGTTAATAATAAATTTACCTCAATATGCAGTTGCAGTACGTACACCGGAAACATTGCTTATGGAAAATTTTCCCATTAGTTTCAATTTTCTCCAACGGGTAGACCTTACTATCACACAAAGCACAGAGTGACGGTGGCGCGACAGGAGATTCCTGAAATTGATCGGAGAAAAAAAAATTAATTAAATTGAATTACTCGGTTTTCTTTTTTTAATCTATCTCCTATCTCCTTAACGCAACTTACCGAACATGAACACAAATTGTATATGTCAAAATGGGGAAATAAACAAACAGGAAAGGGGTTTAAACGAGATAGTACAAGCAATAAAAATCACAAGAGTAATAAAACTTTATTTATCATATTCTTGCAATTCCATTACAAAATAACAGAATTAGACTAGATAAAATTTAGCAATTTAACATCTGTTTCATAATTAGGAAGCACCTAAAAAATGGAAAACTTGGTTTAACATTAAAAGTTATAATTTTACTCTTCAATAGTCCTGGAAAACTAAACATTTATTTTTGTTTAGAGTCAGAAATTATGGAATAACACCAGTGGCTGAGTCCATTTGAAAGTCTCTTTACTGAAACAGAAACAATATAAAATTACTAATTTTAAAGAATGGTTTTTATCATGTCATTTTTATTATTGAGAACAAATTAATTTTTGTAAATGCAAACGATTCTCTAGTCTGGACATTATTGATCATTTTGCTCTTCCTGCCATCACTGGATTGTCCAGTTTTATGTCTGGATATGGAAAAAATTTAATCTGGAGACAAGACGCGGAAAAAATGCAGAAATACATCTGACACCAACCCGGCAAGAATATGCAGAGAAAACGATCGGTATCGGCCAAATTTAAAGTTCAGGAAACATGTCGAAATCTCATATTTCCATAGTTAATTCAATATTTCAGTCTGTCAGCAATACTAGAAAATTATTGAAGATGTCGAGAAGCCAATATGTATATAACAGACCAAAAATAGTGAGGTTAGGCAGAACAAAATGATCAGAAATGAACAAATCGTATGTTTGACCAATTGCAATTTTGTTTAAATAAAAAAATTTTTTTTAAAGGCATTAATGATAATAAATCACCAAAACGTTTAATATTATTGCGCAAAAAATTCATTTATTACGAACAAATGATTTTAATTTTTTTTTAATAGATCATAATGAAGTGGTTCTCTCCCATGAAAAATAAAATTTTACTTCACTGTTTTCGTGGTCCGTTATTAATATATGACAATTAATTATGGTTTTTAGTTGAGATGAAAAAAAGTTAATGGCATGAGTGGGATTCGAACTCACGATCACCGGCTAGATACGACGCTGCTCTACCACCTGAGCTATCGTGATTTCGATCCGGTCGGACATCAACTCCCCATCTCAACCTCGCCTTACGAGTTTTCCCTCCTTTTGCCATATTTCCATGAAGTACACTTCACTAAAGCTCTCCGTCGCCATTTCAATTTTCGTCGAGAATCCAAACCTCGTAAGGTGAGGAGATGGGGAGAGGATCGAGGTCACGATAGCTCAGGTGGTAGAGCAGCGGCGTATCTAGCTTAAGGTCGTGGGTTCGAATCCCTCTCGTGCCATTAACTTTTTTTCATCTCAACTAAAAACCGTAATTAATAAAATTTTACCCGAATATTCTTTCAAGTAAATTATATCTCTCATTTCTAATAAATATACTTGGTGCAATTATTTAGTTTAAGCTATTGAAATTGGACTATAATATTTGAATTAACAAAAAAAAAAAAAAAAAAAAAAAACTTTCAGAAGAGTGGTAAAAAATTAATAGATGTTCATTCTTTCCATATTTTTACACAAAATTCCAGTATATTTGGAGTGCTAGATTTTCTTTTTTTTAAAACAAATGAGATATAATTTACCTATTAATTACTGTAAAATTTATTTAACTGTAATATTAAAACAATAAAAAGAAAAACAAACAAATTCTTACCTTTTTGTTAATGTTGAACACATGCAGGATGCCATGCTCGATCTCAGTATACTGATTATTTTGTTAAAACTGTTATTCACATTTCTATAATTTTTAGTTACAAGCGCACACTTTTGTATGAAAGTCAAACAATGTAGAACGGGTGCATGGGCACATATAAAACTGTAAAACTCCGTGCCATATCAAAACAGAACATCTTCATCAATCTACAATCGGGTCCTCGAGGATCGGAAACATGCTCAAGCCATTCTTCCATTCTCACAACGCATGCAGCTCAGTTTTAAATTCGGGGTAGATTTCAAAATTGTTATCACTCGTGGCTCGTCCGGCCGAGAAATATAAAACGGTACGTCAAGTCCAAACATTTTGATGTTTGCTCTCAGCTTCGAATGAGAAGTACATCAAGGTTTTGATTAACTTAATTCTTAGATGGGATATTAGGAAAGGAAATGATCATTTAAAAAAAAAAAAAAAAAAGAAGACTTAAAAGGAACCCCAGTTTTAAATTAAATAGAAAAATAGATGTCTTATGGAAACAAAATTTTATGGTAAATGGCTTATTCAACAATCAGTTAAATTAAGGACAAAATTTTAACATCGCACAGATTAAATTAAAGATAATGATATGCCCAATAAAACCATGAATTTTCTTATATAAAAGAGCCAACCTTAAACAATTTAAAATTAACCAATGTTGATTGAATTAGAATTTGCATGTATACACAATAGAAAAATATTGTCAAAAAAGTAAAGTGTTTAAAAACAAATTTTAAAATAATATATTAGATTGTCTATTGGTTTAAATATTTTAATATATCAGTAATAACATATTGACAACGGTATGAATCATTTCTGCAAAAAAAAAAAAAATCAAAATTCCATTCAATCAGCAACTCGCAGCAATGTTATCAAAAGCGTAAGCCCTGTATAAAAGCTAACACTAATTGATAATAAATATATTTAAAAAATTGAAATTAAAAATAGGACTGATAGGAAAGGAATTGAGTAAAAGAAGGAATACAAATAATCAAAATGGAAGAAAGAAAAAAAAAGATAAAAACAAATTTTAAAACAAAACTTTCACACAGTTGTAGCAAACCGTTTTTTAAAACTGTATAAATACTTATTGTCCGAGATCTGCGGCCTTGAGCGTGGCCGCGACTTGAGCAATTTGCTGGGTTATATAGATTGAGTGAGAGGCCTTTCTACGGCGGCTTCGTTTAGATCGCTGCCAAAAACATATCCCAAACATCTTTCAGTCAACATAATTATAGCACGGGAAACTAATTCATTTATAGCCTGTGTCATTATGTAAATCTGAAATGATCAAAACGTCTGCGGATCTTTTACATACAGCACGGATGAGGTTAATCTTTTGTTAGTGGAAAAGTGAGAAAAAAAAATTTGAGAAAAACGAATGGTTCTCAATTGGATTCTTTCGATATTTGTTGTATCGTACCTATGTGACTTGTAAATTCATATGACTAGATTTTAAAAAAACCTTAATTTGATTTTGCAAATTATTCAGATTTCAAGCATTAAATGCAAAATCATGTGCCTTTTGTACAAATAAAAA
>CM077111.1:4765173-4786402 GCA_039619505.1 Cimex hemipterus | reverse complement strand
GAACTCACGATCACCGGCTTGATACGCCGCTGCTCTACCACTTGAGCTATCGTGACCTCGATCCACTCGGACACCAACTTCCCATCTCAACCCCACCTTTTGAATTTTCGCTCCTTTTTGCCATTTCTCAATTAAAAACCTTAATTAATTTAATATATTAATTTGTCATTTTTACTCAAGCAGACCACGAAATTAGTGAATTTAAGTTTTTAATACAGTTACAAATTGAACGACAGACATTTAACTGTTTCTGAACATTTACCAAAAAAAAAAATTAATTCCTCAATTTACGAGGACGTGTGAGTCTTACAAATTACATATGCATGTGAATTTTGTGAATTATCGAGGAATTTGGGAACCTCGGTGGCTGAGAAATCAGTGAATCTGACTAGCCTGGGTCCTGGGTTCGAATCCCAGCATAGCACATATATTTTTAATGAATAATATGAAGAAAGTACGACAAAAATTACTTTACTTATCAACTTAATTTTTACTTATCAAGAAATTGTTTTTTTAATGAATCTCTCGAAGTTGTGTGTGCATTTTATGATCTATTCAGTCATTTCGCTTCTATTCATATTAATTTGAGAACCACAATTTTATACACGTGAACTAATTTTCTAATCCGGTGACTCAAGAAACAAATCTAATTTTTACATTCAGAATGCAAAGTTACTCAAGGCAGACAATGAGCTGGATGAAATTAAATAAAAACTGATCTTTGGAAATTATTAGCTGAAATGTAAAAATTCTAGTTTTTAATACAAAAAAATAAAATAAAATAAGCGAGGATGTACTGAGAAATATGAGTGTAATCTAATTTTCAAATGTAATTTTTTAAACTCAAGCTAACAAGTCTAAAACAACGAAACAGTCAGCTTACACAACTAAAACCAAAAAAGGTTCACACAAACAAAACAAAACTAATAAAGGGTTGCAAATGATAAAAACAAAAAAAAAATGAAAATGTGCAAAGGCGACTTAGTACTAAATGCGATGAATGCTCAAACGCAGAATTGCGTAACTAGTAAGCTGTCTGTTTCTGCAAAAGCCATTCACACATCCAAACAATTCATGACATTGTAAACCATAACACATTTTTTTTCTCTAAAGATGAAAAGTTTCAAAAATTTTGTAAATATCACGTACAAATTCTTTCAGTCGATTCATCTGGAATAAATCCTGTATTGATTTCTAGCACTTGTACACAAATTGAGTGGTTCAATGCGACCAACAGGCAATCGAGTGGCGTGCCTTTGTTCGTACGTTTGCTTGCCGCAATCGGTTAAAACAAACCATAAAAAACACAACGATTTAAACCCAAATCATGATTAAAATACCTTTTGTTCATTTTATCAACTAATTCTCTACTGAAAACAATTCGTTTTCAACTCGTCATTTTCTAAACCTTGTTCAGGTATAAGAGAATATGAACCCACATCGACTTTTGTACGAAACTGAAAAATTCAACTTTTGTATCATAAATTTAACGTAGATTTTATGATAAGGGAGCCTTGTTTTATATAAAAGAAATATTTATGTAAAAATTTTGTCAAATTAATTTCAAAATGTTCTAAAAACTATGAGTTCGAATACCCAGCTGATTGTTTGTTGTGATTTGTTTACAATGTCATTAGTAAATGTAATTTTTTTTTTTTTGTAAGACGAAATAATAGTAATAAAACAAATTTTATTTACCACAAATCTATTGACTTTGGGCCTGCTCTTCTCTTTCGGCTGTTCGCTCTTGAGGGATTCAAATTTCGCTCTTAAAGACTTTGTCGAATCGATACTGGCATGTTCCGAATCGAGCATAGTAATCGCATTGTTGTTTGATTGCTTTTCGGGTTCCCAGGATTCAAACTTAGCAGCAAGCTGCTTGGCCCTTGCGGCATTCCTCGCCTAATAAAAATCATAATGATTATTTAAAAATATTTCGATGAAATGAAACACCACGTTACCTGTTCGAGGAATTCATCTTTCACTTTGTAAGAAGACTTGACAACACCGTCTTCCCTTTCGCTTTCATCCTCCTCCTCTTCTTCCTCGTCCTCTTCGCCGTCGTCTTCCTCGCTTTCCTCTGAGCTTCCGCTTCCCTTATAATCTGGCGGTGGTGTGAAACACTTCTTCGGCTTAGGTCCTTCGGATACGAAAACAATCAGTAATGAACTAAGCCACACAAATCTACTTTTTTTTTTTTTTTAATTTCTTAAATACCATCAGGGACGACTTCTTTCTGTTCCTCCATCTGTCTGAACATTGAGAGCATTCTGCTGGCAGTTTGGCTCTTCTTTACGGTTTGTTCGTCATCAACTTTGTCATCGCACCTCACCACATCAGGGTCGCGATAAACTTCCCTTTCTGGTGATTCAGTCTAAAATTTAATTTAAATTAGTGTTTTAAAAATGAGTAAGTGTTTTAAAAAGAGCCAAGTATTGAAAAAACAGAAATGCAATATTATTAGTTGGTTTGAAAGCAGCTAGAAACAGAAATAAAAATTTATTAAGCTCAAAATAAAGATTAAAAAAATAAAAAACACAAATTTAAGCATATTATAATTGTTTCTAATTCCCTTAATAACTAAAATTTTACATTTTATCAGTGTAATCCATTAAACAATTGCTAATCTATCGCTTTCATTGAGGGTCAGATTAACGTAATTTAAAAAAAAAATAATCAATTATCCTGTGTTCCCAAATAAAAACAAATTCTCTACAAAATTGTCTTGAACTGAAGCATTTTTAATTGCCAGTGTTTCAGTGTTTAAAATTCTAACATGATTAAAAAATACATTTTATAAGAGGTTGAAATATTTCGTTAAGTCCCACAACACTAAAAATAAAAAAAAATAATAATAATTTATATACATTAATGTTTATATTATATTTCATAGCCATAGTTTGTTTCATGAAAAAATGTAAATAACTATTTTAAATATCCTGAAGGTTGGCTAGGGACGATGATGATTTAATTCATTTATAAAAATAAACCAATTAAAACTTGACCTTTTAGAGAGTAAATAATCATCGGGGTGTATAAATTGTAACTATGAAAAAATGCATCTATCAATTTCAGGAAAAAATAATGTCATAAATAAATATAATTTGTACGCTGATGAAGCGGTATCATCATCCTAAACCATCCGCATATCCATTGAAAAACTTGCCCATTCTTGTTGTCTGCTTGTTATTTATATGAGAAATATTAAGTTGTATAATCAACATTGAAAAAATTATCGTAATAACCTCATGTTCTATAATAGATCACTTATTATTAGGATGTATGTGTACTTGTACTTTATGTGTATTTACTCTAATGTTTGCCACACGATGTATGTGTTTTAAAATGAGTACTTGAAGTAAATTTAAAAACGTTGTAGAACTCAAAATGTATTTTTTTTAAGTATATAAATAAGAAAAAAAGAGAAACTAGTCATTAATAGGCTTTTCTATATATAAACGTCAATCACTTTCTACTTAGGAGGTTGTGAGGCTGGCGAGGCAGCCATCACAAAGGATTACACAAAATGGTTTGGGATAAAAGATTTCCAGTGATTCTGTGACTGGTTATATTGCGCAGGGTGGGCGACCAAGACCCGAGGGGGTTAAATGCCTGGATAGACTCGTACTTGATTCTGCGAATTGTTTGTGAAACTTTTTGAAATTTTTTTTTTCACTATTTCAAGATATTAAGGTCATTGTGAATGCTAAGATTGAATGCATAGGAAGGAAAATTGTCAATGGTTCGGAGGATTTTGGATGGGAAAGAGCGAATATGTTAGAGGGATGTTTTGTTGAGCCGCGAAGTTCGCAGTTGTATGCCAAAATAGGTCTCAAAGTGGTAATATAAATGAGTTTTGATTTGTAGTTTGGATCGTTTGTCCAGTTATTTTTAAAGTCTGAATCATCTCTTTAGTTTTGTGTTTCCGTCGTGTTTTTGTATTCCACCAAAGTCATTTTTCAACTTTTATCCCAACATAGCATTGAAATAAATGGGAGGTTATTCGACCGAGTGAACCACAGATTGAGGGATTGCAAGTTTCTGGTTGCGATGTGAGGAAAAGACGTCACTGTCATCTGCATAGGTTATAAGGAACGTTTCGAGAAGGGTGGCAATGTCTGCGGTGTATACTGCAAAGAGTACGGGTCCTAAGATACATCCTTGTGGAACCCTTGTATCTGTGCAATATTGATAGAAAGGGGCCACTGAAGAAGGAGTTTAGGATCAGGTAAAAGAGACGATCAAAAGCTTACTTCACATCTATTCCTGGAAGAGCACTCCTACTGCTCAAGAGCGGTAACTTTTTTAAATATGGATTTAATCCTTTCCTCCTTTATTTATATAATTAATTTTAATTTTATATACTTTTTATCTTATATCTCTGTATTTTAATCAAATGTTCATCTATCTGTCAATATATTCATTTAATCGAAATGTTTAAAAGGGGAAAAGAAAATGTTTATATTTGTTATCGGACAAATAAATCTTGAGCGAAATCTTTTGTATTAATTTTAAGCTGTTATTTAGTATTAACTTAATCCATGTAGGTTTAGCAGTCATAATTGACCATATTAATTATTTCAATTAATTATTATTTTTATCTAAGGTCTTGGTAAGGATGAAAAAGTGTCACGAGCAGGATTCAAACCCGAAGGCGAAAAGTCATGGGTTCGAATCCCGCTCGTGACAATAACTTTTTCATCTCGACCAAGACTTTAGACAAAAAGACTAAATTAATTTACTATAAACATTGAAATTATCTAATTTTATTCGTTCCAGTGAAACTACAAAATAACTTGATACGGCGAATTGTAAAAATTATTTTTTGAAGTCACCGAATCACTGGGCAGCTTTGCTTTTTACATTAATCGAAATGTAATAAATGTGGAGAAAAAAAATAAAAAGAAAGAAAAGTCCTACCAACATAATTGATAATACAGAGTCCATTATAACACACACTTAAAATAACAAAACTCTTCGAACAAGAAAAAAAACTCAAATAAATACATGCAAGAAGAAAAAATTTAGATCATATGAAAAGCACAACCAGTTGTGTTAATTTTCAAGACAACACACTTTGGTGTTAATTAAAATTATTTTTTTCAAACAATCACAGTCCGAAAGACCTTGACTTGTCCTTCTCTCGGAGGAGTTATTCTGAAAGCCTTTCTCTCTTTCTCCTTTGGCTTGTAAGTCTCAAAGAATTTGAATTTCGACGAAATGTCAGCAGTTTCGACGGTGGCATCCTCGACGACGTCGCTCGATTTGACAACATCTTCAGAAGCTTGTCTTGAATAATACACCTTGGGGCGATAATTTGCGCTTTAAACATTTCCGGTTCTCTTACGTTTTAAATCAAAAAGGTTGCATGCTTTCTTTAATGGGAAAAACTAAGGGAAAAGTTGAAAAAGCTCCCATTTAAAATAAAAAAAAGGCGATGAAAAAAATGAAAATTATTCTCGTTTAAATTTTCTTACGTTTGAAGGGTTTACTATTAAGTGACTTTATAAAGTAAAAATTCGTTGATATTGCCCCTTATCCATTTTAAATTATTTCTTTAAATTCAATGATCATATTGTTGTAGCAGTTGTCACATTTACCAAGTTTGAAATGTTTAGAATAAATTTAGAACTTTAAAATTATAACTGAACTTTTTTTTTTAAAGAAATCGATCCCACAATAAAATAGAATTATTAAAGTAAAGTAGATCAATAAATAGCATTACAAAACTAGAAAATAAAACAAGAATAATTTTCAAGTTCTATTGATTTTCAAGTTTTTATATATTTTTTAAATATTTTGTTTATGAGGCGAAAGTCAGTTAGTATTCACAACTAACCTCCCTTGCCATTTTGGTCTTTGTTTCCTTTCGTGGTGGCTGGACAATATTACTAACAGCCTGCGACTTTACAGCTTTAGCATCCATTTGAAGGAATATACTTCTTGATTTCTTGGAGATTCCTTCTTCGAAGACACTCATATCTTCCTCCACCTATATATCGTTTTATTATTAGAAACAAATCTTAACTTGTATTTGGAAGGTCTTCAAAAAACACTTTTTCGGTCATTATCATTTTTCTTTCTTGAGCCTACATTAACTATTTAAGAAATTGTTAACAGTCATCGTAATGTATATTTAAGTTTTGAAATAAAGTTTTTTGTTAAGGTAAATAAAAGTCTTACCTTCTTTCCTTTGTTATCTTCTTCATCATCAGAACGGACCGGTTCTCCTTTTTCAAATTTCTCTCGTACAACCTTGGCCTTTTCACTGCGAACAATATCGTTTTCTAGGCTTTTCGCGGGCTTTCCTTCACTCTCGGCAACAGCCTGCTCGTAAAGCTCTTTCATTTTAACCTGTTTGCCCTGTTGAGACAGATCAAAAAATAATGGATAATTTCATAAATTGTTTTAAATAATTTATGATAATCACCATGAACATTCTTGATCTGAGAGCTTGCAGTTCTTCTTTCTTCTGTTCTCGCATCATTTCTCTTCTTGTTGCTTGGTCATGCTGACTCTCCCAACTTTTCTTCACGTCGTCTATTTTTCCAAAACTCATAGGCCTCTCTTTGGCCTTTCGCCTGCACTTGATGATTCCTGTATCTTCTTCATCATCTTCTGTAAAGAATAATTTTTTTTTATAAATTGAAAAAAAAAAAAAATCCTTTAAAGGATCAAAACCAACCGTCTTCATCTTCCTCGCTGGATGATGAAGATTCGCAGATAAATCCATTGGAAAGAGCGTCATCTGTCACGCCCACATCCATCCCTTTTTTTTGAAATCTACAAAGGATAAAATTCCAAATGACAACTTTCTTTTCGAACGACTACACAATAGAGATAAACTGTAAACCGCTCACTTGGCAAGCTTGCTCAAAATGCTCGACGATCTCTTAACGCTAACAGTTGTGGGCGATTTTTCAATTTCGCCGTCTGTATTGTCTTGCTTCTCGAATACTTGAAACCTTGATTTTACATTCAAAGAGCTGAGCTCGTCCAAACCAAGGTCTGGCTTATCGCTTGCTAAAATCGGGAAAGAAAATGCCGGTTATTTACTCATTATTTATTCTATCGTGTAAATTTTAAAAATGGTAAGTATTTCCGAAGTACCACCATATCAAAATTATTCAATTATATGCTAATGATTAATTTTTTTTTAAATGCATAAACAGTTGTATAATAAAAGAAAAATTAAGAATACAACTTTTAATTGGCAAAGAAAATTCATGATTAAGTAAGCAATTAAAAAAAAAATACTAATATAATTTTATTAAAAGGTTTGAATAAAATTTGATAAAAGAAAGTTTTAAAAAATAATGTAAAAAATAAGATTTGATATTGAAGTGTGCAGGAATAGGATTAAAAAATTAAAGAAAATAAATTTTTTTATCGAAATGGCCCAAAATGGTATAGTCCATTTGACTTTTGAACCTGAAATTTCTTAATCATATCCTTGATTTAATGATTCAATTTTGGGACCAAATGACCGATTTTTTGGTCGCACAGTACCACCTGGCAATAGCAATTTTATTATGGTCATACAATTAGATATCCTACAGAAAATTGCCAGTTTAACAATGTATGAATAAATAAGAAGAAAAAAAGACATTTCTGGTGCATCATTAAAATATTTGCTTTGAGCATAATGCACATGAATATTCATAGAATCTCCACTCGAGTAGATAACGCTGCTAAAAGCTTTTAAAACAGTTATGAACAAATTATCCTGTTTAAAAGAATTAATACAATATTCATTTTTTTTTTTGCGTTCAAATTTTTTTTTTCCTTAACGGCCATCTTTAAAAGAGAGATTTTTCCTTGAGTTTGTATATTCAGGGTTAAGTGAAACTGAATAATTAGATGATGGGAATGTTTTTAATTGTTCCTGGGAGACAGAACCTCGGAAAACAAACTTTTCTTACTTTCTATCGATGCTCGAATGAACAATTGAAGACGATAAAAATTACAAAGCCGAACGATAATTATTGAGAAGTAGGACAGAAAAAGTAAAATAATGGTCTATCGATGACTTTTTTTTCATGTTTCAAACGGCAATATTATATACTATCATGTAAATAACGTTCTGTATTTGTTTTAAAAATTTATTTGAATTTTATCTCAATTTTTAAAAAAAATTTCATATTGCTTCTGATAGAATATAACAATAATGAATACTTACTTGTATTGCAATTAAAAAAAAAAAAAAAAAAAAAGTTAATTCATCCGAAGTAGTTAATTTCAATAAAACACTCCTTTATATCATTAATTTTTTTGTAAATTTTTTAAACAAAAAAACATGCAGTAGTATCATTTGATAAATAAAATATTCACAATATTATATACAGTGTCATGCTTAAAAGTTTGATTCCTTAGGGAAAAAAATTATTACCCAAAGCACTTTCAACTCCGTCATTGAGTTGAACCATCCTGTTCGAATCCAGTTGAAAGACTGGCTTAAGAATGAAGACTCGTGGGATAACTGTGTCACTCATTTATCTTGTGTATGCAAGCGGAAAAGCCTGCCAGTGTGTGAAACTCCCAGGGCCTTAATCTTGCACCAATTAAAAGCCCCCCTCTTTTATTAATTAGGAGTTTTACAAAAAAAAAAGAAGGTAAATGACAGTTCTGTAAAGAGAACGTCTATGAAAGTCTCTTTCAATTCATTAGTTCAGTGATTCAAAGAACGTTAACAAGACCCCTTCTCCAATAGAGTAAATTCCTATAGAGCAATTTTAATTGTGTACCGAGTTTGATTTGTATCGTGCAGTCATTAGACCGTTAAGCCTTTTAATTAGTTCACCTAAGTAACTGTTTTCACAATAAAGTTTAAATAGCTCATTTGCAAAATATTAAGAACATTTTCTTCTCGATTTCCGTCTATTGCTTATTATATTCATTTTTACTTATTTATCTTTACATTAGACCGAAGCAAATTTTGTTGTGAAACATGTATTATCAAGAAATTAGCAAATGAAGATTTTTTTTTTTTTTTAAGAGAGAAGAACCTTTTTATGCCCCTGTACAGAAAATATTCTTTGAAAATTCGCCTAAATTTCGTAAACATTGGTTACAAAGGCGTTAGATTGTTTTCCTCGTGTACTTTTTGATCTTTCTGATAGAACTTCTGGGATTTCTACTCATATTTAGCCGCATGTGGTGAAATTGCTCTAAAACTGACGCACATCCGTTTAAACTTAGCCTAACTTTAATTTAGTGGGTTTCAGGGTACTCGATATTCTGCTTTAGGCCTACATACATTCACGCTAATAAATACAGTCATACTTATATGACCTTTCATAATATATGCTCGATTAAAATTAGGGATGTACGAGGGTATTTAATATCATCGCGTAGATTGATTGATATTAGGTCTAAAGCTAATCTAGGTTGGTGCCCACCCAAATACACTCGACCATTTATGCTAATAAATACATTCCTCTCAACATTCAAAGGAAAATCCTAAACTAGTTTGGTGTATTTGTGGGACCGCAAGCCCACCCAAATATACTCGATCATTTATGCTAATAAATACATTCCTTCAGTAATATATAACACTCAAAGAAAAATCCTAACCTAGTTTGGTGCATTTGTGGAAATAAGCCCACCCAAATATACTCGACCATTTATGCTAATAAATACATTCCTCTCAACATTCAAAGAAAAATCCTAACCTAGTTTGGTGCATTTGTGGAAATAAGCCCACCCAAATATACTCGACCATTTATGCTAATAAATACTTTCCTTCAGTAATATATAACACTCAAAGAAAAATCTTAACCTAGTTTGGAGCATTTGTGGAAATAAGCCCACCCAAATATACTCGACCATTTACGCTAATAAATACATTCCTCTTGACTGACTCTGAATGATATTAATTGGCCAAGCAGGCGACGAAAAATAGTGAATTTATAAACAAAGAGTAAATTTTTTTAAAGGCAAAATCTGCGCGTTTCTTAAAATTGTGTAACGTCCCCCCTAGCACCGATTGTACGCAAGTGAGCATGTATCTTACAAGGTGTAAAGTGCTTCAGGTGTTTTTACTTACTCTCAAAAACATTAATGAACCACCATGCAATTTTTGTCATTTTGCACACAATACTCCTTTAAAAAAAAAAAAAAAGAAAAAGAAAAAAAAGAGGTGTGAGTTTGCTTTACAAAATAAAGTCTCTGTACTTTGCTACATGCACACGCCTCTTTAGTCGAAACTTTGCCTGTTAGACCAAAGCTAGTGGATATAAAAATTAAAATCAGGCTTAAATTAACCACACTTTGTTAATTTTCCAATAAGAATTAGTTTTTGCATTTTTTTCTTCTTTTTTTTTTTTTAATGCAAGGAAGTGGGAGATTTTAGTGCCTCGTGTGAAAAGTACCTCTAACGACATCAGGGGGCAATTCCAACGGTTGGTTTTCCCTTATTATCATTTCAGGTTTACGACGTCTCACTAGAGAAGAAAAGAAAAATTTAAGAGAACTTTGATTTAGTAAATTTTGACATTTACTTTTAATCCTCGCGTATATTTCTTTAAAATCTCGTTCTCTCGACTAATTACGATATCATTTTAAAATTTATTACACGCTATTTTTATTAAATGCAATACCTGGTTCTTCGTCTTCAATCACTGCCTTGGGCTTGAAGAGTTCTTTAAAGTGGGGCTTGCAATATAAAGTTCCCTCGTGGCTGCTGTATATGTCCATGCTGCAATTTTGAACGGGCCGAATGAAAAATTAGAAGCGCAATAAAAACGGGTCTTGCCGGATTTAAAAAAAATGTGAAACGTACGTGAGCTGTTTGTTGCAAGTTTGGCATCTGAAGCAGTTTTTGTGCCAAACGGCCTTTTCTGCTTTGACCTGTTCCATGGCGAAAACGGTTTTCCCACAGGACTTGCATGTTGACGACGTCTGGCTGTCTGATCCCTGTGCATTTACAATAATAATGAAATGAACTTTTTTTTTTTTTAGATTAAAAATAGCAAACAGGAAGCATTTATAAAAATCTACAACAATAAAGGTTTATATTTATTTAAATTTGAACATAAACAGTATAAAAAATAAAACAAAAAACATCAAGAGTTAGTTTTTACTCTATTACAAATTAACGACTGATCGATATTCACCTGACTGAAAGTTTTTGAGGCTTTAGCTGGATCAGATGATCTGACATGGAGCACTTTCTTGCTCAACTGATCAAATTTGCTAAAACTCGATTTCTACAAAACAAACAACAAAACCAAAACCACGTTAATTATTATACAAATGAACAACAGTTATGAAACATAAATTTTTGATTTTGTAAAAGTGGATTTTATAATCAAGTGAAGTATTGCAAAATATAAAAGTCCTGAAAAGCAAAGCTGTGAAGCGTTTATAAAAATTTACTTTTTATTGTGTACATTAGAAACTGTGCTGGTTCTTTATTTTTATAATTTAAAAAGTGGCAAAGCATAAGTGAAATAATTTATTTAAATCTTTTATTTATATTACATGTTTTTAATTAATTTTACTTCAATGGTAAAATTACACGAATTTGCTTGTGATTTAAAAAAAATAAACAAATAAAAAAAGTGTTTAGAACAAAATTACGTTGTAACATACAATGTCATTTAATAAACATATAACATGTAAAACGTAAAATAAATCTGTACATTCATACGTGAAAATATACCACCCTACTGCACAACCACCGCATACGTTTGTATGTGCAAGTGTGGTAAAGCAAACATACGGAGTACTTACGTCTAGACGGCCAATCCGTTTATTTCCATGATCATTCAAATTGTTCTCGATAGAAACTGTCCTCCAGTACGTAGCTGCCTACATGCATTTTTGGTTAAAGCAACATGCATAAAATCCAGAATGTTATTAGGAATATAAATTATTCATTTTGTTTAATCGATAAATAACATTAATTTGGAATCAAATTGAAAAAAAAATGATATTCAACAAATAATTACTGAGTTTTTACAACAAAAAAAAATTGAAATCAGTGCTAACTAATTTCTAAAAAAACCTCTTCATAAGAGTAAAGATTTGATTAGAATATTCAATAAAACTGCTTGGTACAATTAAAATTGTAAAATATTACTGTTTAATTTTTATTCCCATTATATATTTTTATTGGGGTGTAAACCCTGAGATGCATAAACTTTTTTTTAGACTATTAAGCATAAAAGTTGTGATGTAACTCTTCAGGATAGCGGAATATTACCTTAACCATTACCAATGCCAATTACTCAGTAATCCATAGATGTTTAGTAGTCATAATCGACCATATTAATTATTTCAATTAATTATACTTTTTTTTACCTAAGGCCTTGTTTGATTTGAAAAAGTTAATGTCACGAGTGGGATTTCAACCCAGGGCCTTCAGGAAGAAATTAGATAAAAAATATAATACACAATCAATTGATATAATTAATACATTAAATTACAACTGCTAAACATATATGGATAAATACTGCTCCATAAGCAATCCCTAATTACACATTTGAAATATGGGGGGGGGGAGAAGGAAAATTCGAAAAGTCGTAGGTTGAGATGAGTTGGTGACCAAGTAGACGGAAGTTTCATTAATTTTTAATTTTAATTAATTATTCTTTTTATATAAGGACTTGGTTGAGATGAAAAAGTTGAACGAACCCTTGGCTCAAAGTCACGATAGTTGAAGTGCTAGAACAGCGGCGTATCAAGCCGAAAGTCATGGGTTCGAATCCTGCTCAGTACAATGATTTTTTTCATCTCAAAAAAGGCCTTAGCTATAAAGGATTATTATTAAAAATATTCGTTAATATAAATTTTTAGGAAGTTTTTTCTCCCACTAAATTCAGCAGTGCGAACGATCTTTAATTTGAAGCAATCATTCGCAAGCTATTCGCGAAATTAATTTTCTTGATATAATAATAAATTAATTTCGAAATAAATTTTTAAAAGAAAAATTTTTAACGAAAAATTTCTTTTAATCGGACAATAATAAAAAATAATATGCAGCAGATCCACGCTACACATTGGAAATAATACAGATAAAAACAAAATCAAAATTACAAAAAAAATATATATATTCCTTTCTAAAAAATAAACAAACAAATTCAATTTTTCGAAATAAAATATAAAAAATCTCAATCAAAATAATCATATGTAAAAGATTTAAATTTCTTCTTTTGCAACATTTCTACACCTGCCAGAGCTAGTTTTTCGAACTAATTGTTTAGTAAATGAACTAATTACATTTTTAAATAATACAAATCAAAATAATGAAATTTTCTTGATAACAATTTAAACAAATACAAAGAATTTTTCTAAATAAATTGTTTGTTTGAAAATAAAATAGCATTTCATTCATTATTAATAATAATAATTTAATTCAATTAATTAAGATTTTTTTAAGTTGAGATTAAAAAAGTCAGTGTCACGAGCAGGATTTGAACCCACCGTTTCAATTTTGAAAAATGGCAAAAAGGAGGGAAAAGGTGAAAAAAAGCTGAACGTGGGTTCGAATCCCACTCGTGACACTGACTTTTTTGTCTCAACTTAAAAAAACCGTAATTAGCTGAATGTCATTAATTGGTCAAGCGGACCACAAAAAAATAGTGAATGATAATAATTCAACTTGAAAATTACAACAAAGATAGCAAAAAGTCAAAATTTTCGTTATTTTCATAAAAAAATCAAATCTTCTTTAACTTCTTCAACCAAGTGACCAATTGATTTATTATTTCAATTGACAGAAAATAAAGAATATACAAAACAAAACAAAATTTACAACAAATTCCTCAGATAAAATTGATTAACAAAATGCCCTAACGTACTTAAACTTTAAAAAAAAAAAAAAAAACTAAATTCTGCGTAAAAATTTCAGTCCACTTTCTCTAAAAGTACGATCATCTTTACTTTTTCTTATAATGTACGAGTCATTTTTATGATATGCACTTTATGCCGAACAATATAAAATCTAATCTACAATTTTTATTTTAAGTTTTATTTGTCCAAACTTTAATTCCTTCAAATTTGTATTTGTGACCTGAAATTTGCACCAGGCTCGATCGAACTTTAATGAGCTACATCCAGAGCGTGGTTGATGTTATTTGAAAAAATTTTACTAAGTTTGTATGCACATGGAACAATTAGTTTACTATCAATTAAAATGATATTGATTCTCGGCGGAAGAAATTGCGAAGATTTTTCCAAAAAGCAACACTGAAAAATAGATTTTTGCAAATAACTTAAGAATATTTGCTCCAAATTAAAACCCGTTTGCTTCACTGAAAAAATGTACTTTGATGTCTATCTAACCGTTTGAAATAGTTAAGCTTCTATTTGTAACCTACTATCCTGGAGAGACTTTTTGGCTTATGAGAAACTTAAAAAAATTGTATGTGTCTCGGGACTTTTGGTTAAAAAAAAAAAAAAAAAAAAAAAAAACTGCACCTTGATTGTCTCCTACTATCATGATCTGTACAATCTTTCGTTTGCCTGTTTCAATTTCGACACTCAGCACTTCACCATCTTCAAAGGTTGATCTGTTATTTTATCAGTCCTGTCTCTTTTGATAAATTTGTGAAAAGTGAAAGGGTGAAAAAGGATCCGTAAGTTAATTCTTTGTCTCAATCGGAGTCTTTTAGGATGGGCAAAAAAAAAAAAAAAAGGATCTGACAAGACAAAATCAGTGAGAATGGGCGGTACAGGAGACAATCAAGTTACAATAAATGTCGAGCAGTTTTTATCGTTTACTTGCATCACAAGGACAATTATTTGAAATCAAATATAAAATGTGAATAATTATTAAAACTGCATTAATTAATTTAATGAGATGAAATGATCTTTGTCATTAAAGTGCTCGATGTTAAGAGAAAAAAAAGAACAAACAAATTTATATGATGAAACTTTAATTTTTTCAGTAACAACATTTCTAGATTTAAATGATTAATGAATCCAAGGAGCACATAAGCCACCATATAATAAATAAATAAAAAATAATCAAAAGGCATTAGAGAATATTGTGGATTATGGTATAATTAAAAAATCAAGCGTAATAATGTTAAGATATTTTAAGCTGTATGAAATACTCTACACAGAAGCTAATGTTGTTATTTATTGATTAAAAATAAAAAGTTTAAACAGAACAGATGTTAAAACGAAACAAAAAAAAAAAGAAAAAAAAAGCGAAACAGAATAAATTAATAAAGCAGACTATGTATAGAGATCATAAAAGATAGTGGAATAGCTTAAAAAATCCCATCACCAAGTATCAACTTGGCTTACCAACTTTTTTACGTTGACTCCAGTTATGATGGGCGGCTGCCTGCTGATTCTTGACAAATCACCCAACGATCTAGCACGCTAACACATTCAATGTTATGTTTAATTTTGCCACCAAAAGCCATATTAAAAAAATTGAGCTCTTAGAAGAGAAAGGATATGAGTGCGAGAAAAAAAAAAAGTTAAAATTTTAAGACAAATTTTTGACATTAATAGAGGTAGTTGTAAAAAAAAAATTTTTTTTTGAAAGTAACATGCATAAATTTTAAATCAATTTTTTGTTGTTAAATTGAAAGCACGAGTTAACAAGATATATTGAATCCTCATAAAATATAGAAAAATAAAATACTTTCAGATTTAGAGGTTGAAGAAAAACATTTTAATAAATTCTGTAATGAAAACTTACCAAATGTATATCAGTATTAGTTGTTTCAGTAATATCAACCGTTTCACATGCCTTATGAATATCACCAAAGCTGCGCCTCTGTAATGTTATTAAAAAAAAAAAAATGTAACATGCAGCCTCCTGGTTAGAATTGTAATTTGACACAAGAGTTAATAAAATAATAATCATGCTTTCTTAAGCTAAATAAATAATAATAATTATTTAACAAATCAGTTATCATGAAGCAGAAATACTTACGAGTTCTCTTATAGAAACTGCTGGAGGTACTGGTACTTCCGACGGCTTAGTTTGCACCAATTTGTTCGCCTCAGTGACGTAGTTTAATTTCTAATTAGCAAAACCAACAACAAATAACTTAAATCATGCAATTAATTAAACAAAAATAAAAAAAATTCATGCTAAAATATAAAAAATATAAAGCAAAATAATATAATTTAATAATAATGTAATTTCAATTTAAATATTTATCAAGTATCTAACTGAAATACAATATTTTTTTTATATTGTAAATTTAAAAAATTCCTTTCCAAGATGTTTTTTTTAAATTGTTTAATGAGAGTATTTTAACTATAAAGTTATACGCTTGGGGCTCCGGTGGTTTTGAAAAATCCTCATTTGTAAGTATGTTGGATTCGAATTCTGGGCCGTTAGTTTCAAACCGGCGTCCTCTTCTTTGCCAGTGATTAGCCTAAAAACCGTTGCATCCACCGACCCCTTCCGAAAAGTTCAGTTAATATTTATTTTTACTTAATCAATCTCTATTTGATTGTATGTTCATATCGCCCCTGTCTGGGATTCAAAAATGTCAAAAAGTGCTTACAGGGGAAAAAATAACACCAAATGATTTATGGTTTGTAAATTTCCGAGATAAGATAAGGGCATATTAGAGAAATCACAACTTAGATGGTCGCAATTTAAGGAAAATGATTCTTTATAAAAATGATTTTTGTAAATTTATTTGTTTATTTTTTCTACAACTAATGAATAATAAAAAAATGGCGTTTATTTTAATCTAAACACATTTAATGAAAAATAATTAAAATGGCTATGATGAGGTGAGTATCTAGATGCACTTTTCATAAATGATGGTTACACTCATAGATTCGTTGTTTATAATGGCACGAATTTCAAGCTCAAAATGCCCATCATCAGTTGAAGGAGAAGGAGAAAGTTTTTAGTTTGTAAAAAATGATATAATAAAATTAAATATACACTTACTATGTAATTATGGTAAGTTTAATAATACATTTTATGAACTAAAAGGGTTGAAAAAAAAAGGTTCTTCCATTATTTGATATTCATGGATAACTTTGAAAAAAAAAAATTTCAAATTAATTAAATCTGTTCTTTTTTTGGAAACACTGCGTAGAGGATATTTTATGCATATGGTCGGGAACACTAGAAGAAGAAAAAAAGGGAAAGAAAGCCTTTCAATTAATTAATTTTTTACACCCTAGTGTAAATTTTGCATTGGAAATAGTTGTTTAAACTGATTAGACTTAAAAACTGTACATAATAAAAAAAATCTACTTGAAATAGGCATATATAGAAAACCCTCACCTAGACCGATACCAAAAGATTCTTCTCATCCATAGACCAAAAAAGCCACCAGCTTTTTTGGCTTATATATCATTTACAAATCTGTGAGTAGAACCATCGTTTACAAAAATAAAAAATAAATTAATAACAACTTTTATTATTTTTTATTCAATGATTTGTTATACATATACTCAATTAATCAAAAAATGATTAATTGATATGATCACTACTGCAATCACTTATAATATGCAAAATATTGACAGATGAAAAAAAAAAAACTACTTATTGTTTAATTGCTTTTCGAAAATTTAAAAAATAAAACAGTAAACATACAATCTGTATAATGTTTTAAGTGCTCTCTGTCAATTTATTATAATTTTTTTAAAATTAATTTTAAACAATTGTACCTCTACTTTGTCAACTACACTGTTCTAAATGAAATGATAACAGTGTTAACCTTTTTAACTTCAAATTACTTTTTTTTAATTTTTTATATTTTTAAACTAAAAAATTCAATCAAATTAACACTTTTTAACATCAAATTTATCTTGAAACTAACCATTTTCTTAATTCCTCTGTAGTACTTTTTAACTTCGAATTAAGCTTTTTTTAAATTTCTAAATAACGTTTTTAATTTCGAATTATAAACTTTCCAATCTCTTAAATGTTGTTTTAAAATTTCAAATAAGCCTTTTTTTATGTTCTGATAACGCTGTTCAATTCCAAATAAGCTTTTTTTTGTTCTGATAACGCTTTTCAATTTCAAAATTACCTTCTTTTTTTAATTGTTTTTTTTTTTTAGTTTACTTCTTCAAATTCAACAATCAAATTCTCAATCGCCTTGTTGATAAACAAAAATTCTACATAAAATTATTAAAAAAAAAAAAAAAACAAAGCAAAGTTTTTCTAAGCAGTTTTATAAATTTAATTTTTAAAAAATTTTATTCCCATTCAATGATTAATAAGCAAAAATGGTTGATTGATATGATCACTATTGCTATCATTAAAGAAGGCAAATTATTGGAAGTTGGAAAAAAAAAACTACTTACCGTACAATGAATTGTTTGACAAAAATTTCAAAAATCAAACAGTGACTATACTAACAGCCATATAATGTTTTAATTGCTCGATTTATTACAATTTTGTAAAAATTAATTTTTAAAAATTTACTTCAACTTTGTCAACTACTTTGTTCTAAATGAAGTGATTGATGTTAACCATTTTTTAACTTCAAACTAGCATTTTTTGGTCATTTTTAACATAACACAATTTTTTTTAATAACTTCAAATTGCTTTTTTTAAATTTCTTAATTACCTTTTCAACCTAAAAAATTCCTCAAATTAACCTTTTTTAAATTTCTAAATAACCCTTTTAATTTCAAATTATAACCTTTCCAATCTCTTAAATATCCTTTTAAAATTTCAAATAAGCCTTTTTTTATGTTCTGATAATGCTATTAAATTCCAAATTAGCCTTTTTTTTGTTCTGATAACGCTTTTCAATTTCAAAATTACCTTCTTTGTTTTTAAATTTTTTTTTACTTTACTTCTTCAAATTCAACAATCAAATCACCTTGTTTATAAACAAAAATTCTACATAAAATTATTTTTTTAAAAAATGTTTTTCTAAGCAGTTTTATAAATTTAATTTTAAAAAATTTTTATTCTCATTCAATGATTAATAAGCAAAAATGGTTGGTTGATATGATCACTATTGCTATCAATAAAAAAAGGCAAATTATTGGAAGTTGGTAAAAATAAAAAATAAAAACATTAAAAAAATTTTTAAAAAAACTTGTTTGACAAAAAAAATTCAAAAATAAAACAGTGACTATACTATCAGCCATACAAGGTTTTAATTGCTCTCTGTCAATTTATTACAATTTTGTAAAATTTAATTTTTAAAAATTTACTTCAACTTTGTCAACTACTCTGTTCAAATTGAATTTTTAATTTCAAAATAAAAATTTTTCATGTTTAAACGCTTTTTAATTTCAAAATTACCTTTTATATTTCTTTAATTTCTATGTACCGGCAATTTAAATTCCACAATCCAATCACATTATTTATTTTTTAAAAAATCCTGTATAAAGTTATTATATAAAACAAATAAAAATCGTTTTCCTAAGCAGTTTTATAAATTTATTTATAATTTTTTTGTATTATCATTCAATGATTAATAAGCAAAAATGGTTGATTCTTATGATCACTACTGCAATCACTATTAAAAAAAGACAATTTATTGGGAAATTGGAAAAAAATTACTGTGCAATGCATTGTTTGACAAAAAAATTAAAAATAAAACAGTGACCATGCAATCAGCCATATAATGTTTTAAGTGCTCTCCATAAATTTATTGTAATTATTATTTTTTTTTAAATTGTACCTCTACTTTGTCCAAATCAACTGGCACACTTTTCGAAATGAGACACCATGCTGAAGGTAGAAGCGAAAACATAACTTACCGGTGTACGGACACACCCGGTCACAAGTCGACCTTCTTTCTTATTAACTACTGTTCTAAATGAAGTGATAACAGGTGGATCATTATCGCGGTTTAGTAGGAAAGTGTTTTTCTGTTTGTTTGTCATGTTGCGTAATCATCAAGTGCCACGGGTAAATTTGGGGGTAATGAAGGACAATATAGTTTTGAATAAACGTGAGAACACCAAGGTTGTAAAGTGTAAAAATAGTCTCAATTTACTTTCTGATCATTTTTTAACCCTTAAAATCGTCTAAATTAAAAGCGATTAGAAAAATTCTCAAGTTGATACATTACCCTGAACAAAGTGGTACCTTTTAGCATTAAAAGTTATTCAATTTCATTTTAATTGATTATCTTACCAAATTTTTAACGCAGACATTGGAAAGCTCGTTTTCCTTGACAACCGGAGGTGGTGAAGGAGTGCGTTCTGGGCTTGAATGATGGCCATTTGTCATCTTCATTTTTGTTAGAGGGAACAAAAAATACCACAAAACAGTGTTAATTCACACAATTGAAAAATAATAATAATGATTAACAAACACAAATTAGCATCGTATATGTATAAAATTTGATAATTCAACACAAAAATCACAGATCATAACATATAAATAAATTTACGGTAGGGAGATAGTTATGACAGCCAATGGTACCATTGCATAAAGCCATTAAAAAAAAATAATATAAATAAATCAAATGTTAATAAGCTTATTTGATCATTGATAACCTAGCATTGGCATGTTAACAAACCACTTACCTATTTTCAAACATTTTTTGTAATTTTGTTTTCAAATTTAAACACGACACGAAATGATGAAATAAACAATCTGTCACTTACCACGGATATGTGATTTTCCTTTTCTTCTGTTTTCTTGGATTTTTTTGTTTTCTTCATCTTGGTGAAGTTTGTGTCTCCCTCACCATTGCTCTTCTTTTTCTTCTTCTTTTCTGTAACTGTAGTCTCGACTGTTTCAGTCTGAAATCGTAATCAATACGTTTAGCACAGAATTTTAAAATAAATAACTTTAAACATAAAATTTATCATTATTAATGGAATAGATTGAGAAATGGAATGAATAAATAATTCGTAAATAGCTTTTTTCTTGTTCACCTTTTTACATCAACCGTTTTTATTTATTTATTTTTTTTAACATCAAATTAACCCTTTTTAATTAACCCTTCTTACCATTAAATTAACAGATTTTAATTTATTTACAATGCTTTTTAACTTCAAATAATTTTTTTTAAATTTCAATTAATTATGGGTTTTAGTCGAGATAAAAAGTCAATGGCACGAGTGGGATTTGAACCCACGATTTTAGCCTAGATACGTTACTAAAAACCTTCAATAATTGTTGTGTGTATATATATATATATATATATATATATATGTCGAGAGGACCACAAAATTAGTGAATCATTTTGATTTCTTTCTTCTTTCTTTCCTAATATTTTTAACTTGAAACAGTGTTTTTTTTTTCTCAATAAAACTTTTAACTTCGAATTAACTTTTTTAAATTTCTTATTCTTAATAAGAATATATATAATAT